>OY757012.1:187016538-187066836 GCA_963580285.1 Lucinisca nassula
CAGTCTATTCAATGTTTTTGTGCTGACAATTGTCGCTGGATAAGTACCAAACGGCCAATTACGGGAGCTTCGTAAATACGAGCTAAATTTGAGCTTCCTTCGTAACTTTAGTAATGTCTATCGTAAATGGTACGATCAAAATTTGTAAGCACTTCGTATTTTGCTATTTTCAATACGTAAATTACGAAAATACGAAGCTTATCTGGCTCTCTGTAATATTGCATTCAGTGTCTGGACACAATGCCGTAAAAGTAGGGTGTCGCTAAAACAGCGCTCCCCTACCGTAACGGATCTATATCTGGTCAAAGTGTGCAGACAGGAATAATTCTCTGCTTATAACTATGTCATATATTCCACCAAAGGAATGTTCTGATAAATAAACCATTAAGTGTTTGATCTTCTTTCGAAATAAACATAATATGAAATCTGAAAGTGGATAATTAATTTGTCACTTTTCAGAGCCTCACCTCAGTAACGGTGCTTTCAAAAGGTCACTGGATGGAAAGGAACACTTTAAGCTAATTGCCATATATTTTGCATAAGATTGTACTGATATGAAACATAATATTGACCATTGGTCCAACAACAACGGTTTGGTTGTTAAAAAACAAACTGTCCTCCACCTCCGTAACTTCTCTTCTCCGTAACGTAAAAACCTAAGCCAATATAGGTATCGGAACATCTTTGTGTGCATCGAGTGCAATTTGTGCTAGTAATATCAAATCACTAAAGCTAAACATTGGATTTTGGTCTAGCTACAGACTGTAGGGAGAAATCTATCGTTACGGAAGAGATGTTACGTAGGTGAGTTAAAATGTTACAGAGGCGAGCAATTTTAGAAGTGAGCGTTACTTATTCAGACAATCAGTAGCCCAACGAAGTGTTGTTTGTTGGAAAAGGCTATGAGTTTAACTTCATTAATATACTCATTGGGTTAGCATAGACTGTTGGATGAAACAGACACATGGGCTAACAAATATAAACTCTCCTCCGTAACGAGCAGGTTTTACTGTCAAAAACTCAAAAACTATTGAAATGGTGGTGGTAAAAGTTTGGGTCAAATGTTAAAATGTGGAAATAAACCAAAAGAAAACATATCAGTCGAAATTCATAAGGTTCATTTTTCTAACTTTTTGGTTTCATAATTGGGTCATTTTTTCAAGAATCACTGTTTA
This sequence comes from Lucinisca nassula, assembly GCA_963580285.1. Taxonomy (NCBI): domain Eukaryota; kingdom Metazoa; phylum Mollusca; class Bivalvia; order Lucinida; family Lucinidae; genus Lucinisca; species Lucinisca nassula. The sequence continues at coordinate 187,017,714 of OY757012.1, forward strand.
TCCCCATACAAAAGTGTAAGCGACCAAATGAAAAACATGCCAAGGTCAACAAGGGTCATCATCTGAATAAACTTGGTAGGGTCTGAGTCCCCCACTGCTGCATACCAACTTTCCAGCCCCCACCAATTGGGGCTTGAAGAAATGATTGGTTGCATGATGCTTCCACACAGAGCTGAAAATGACCGCAAACGAGTACTGGTAAACCGCTCAGAGGATCTAAGCCTGCCCAGATAAAGCGGTGGAAGTCGCACCATCCTGGCTTATAAACCCCATTGGTTTCATGGGGAGACAGGGCTTGAGATGTCATTTCATCTCAATGTCGGGTAAAAGTCCCACAAAATTGGTAGCAATGTCATTTCATCTCAATGTTGGGTAAAAGTCCCACAAAATTGGTAGCAATGCCTCCAAAATGACCTTTACAGTGTTGACGGGGACTTAAACCTCAAATCAAATAAACAAACAAAGAATACCAACTTTCAAGGTCATCGACCATTCACTTCCTGAGAAGATTTTCAAATGTTATTAACATATATTGGTCAAGGCTTGGAGAAACATACTGGCCTGCATAGTGCTTCTGCGCAGAGCTGAAACCAACTAGAGCTATCACTAAAGGTGATGAATACCCCCACAAAAACTGCCTTGATAGTACAACAGCGCCATTTTGCAATTTTTTCACTTGAAAGGGGCCATAACTATGTCGAAAATTGACGAATTGTAGTGGAAATCGAACTTGACCTGTATTTTATGATGTTACATCAGTGTACCAAAAATTATAAAAATCGGTGAAGCGCTTTTTGAGTTATCGTCTGGAAACCAAGTCAACAGACCGTCCGACCGACAGACCGACAAGCTCACTCCTATATACCCCCCCCCCCCCCCCCCCCCCCCCCCCCCCCCCAAATTTCATTTGTGGGGGTATAACCAAATATGTGTACTGGTAAACTGCTTACAGTCTAAGCCTGCCCAAGAAAAGTGGTCGAGTCGGACCATCCCTGCATATAAATCTTAGCAGTTTCTTAGGGCGTTAGGGCTTGAGATGTCAATTCATCTCAATGTTGTGTAAAAGTCCCACAAAATTGAAAGCAAAATCTCCAAAATGACCTTAACTCTACTGATAGAGACATAAAGCCTTGACGGGGACATAAAACCTTGACACAAACAAAACCATATATGGGCATTTTTGCCATCTTGACCCAGACTGTATGAACAAACTTTTACTCCCCCAGAGGGCCCAGACCATAGAGGTTCAACATGTAATTTGTCCTCAATTGGCCCAGCAGTTTCAGAGATGCCATCTGAACATGTTGATGCCAACAACACCGACAAATGGACCACTGTCTACCCTATGAGCTCCCCTGAGGTGTCAGCAATGAAACTCAAATGCGCTTCAAACCTGCATAAAGTTAAAATATACTTTGTTATTTGAATGTATTACATGTATCTAGAAAATTCAAGGAAATCAAGTTCAAAGTCCTAATCGAAATCAACTTTCTATGTTAACCTAAATCTACATCCAGACATGACCTGCTCATGAATAGTCCTTAAGACACATGACAGGACTAGAGTTGGCATGGATCTTAGTTGATGTTCGACTACTTGATTTCAGAAGATTCTATACATGCTCATTTAATTATACAAAATAAATTTAAAGTCGATTTTTTATCTTTTGTTTTTTGGTCGCGTTATTCAGCGATAACTTTTTTATTATAGATTTTTTATCAACACATCCAGAAGGAAAGCTATAGAGGAGAAGTCGCGCCAACTTCTCATAAAGGAGTCAGCCTCCAAAATTGTATATTGTTTGCTCTAATCAGATCCTCCGCCCATTGGGGCTTGAAGAAATAGATGGGCTGTATGATGCTTCCACGCAGAGCTGAAACCGGCCACACACACGGATACTGGTAAACCGCTTAGAGGATCTAAGCCTGCCCAGGCAATGCGGTGCAAGTCGGCCCGACCAAGCTTATAAACCCTATTGGTTTCATTGGGCAGCAGGGCTTGAGATGTCATATCATCTCAATGTTGGGTAAAAATTGGAAGCAACATCTCCAAAATGACCTTTACAGTGTTGATGGGGACGTTAAACTTCAAATCAAACAAACTCTAATCAGATGGACTTTTTTCAATTTTTGAAATTTTGGATAAAGACTAAGTCACTTTGTCACTCAAACTACCGAAATGTAAACAAATAACTAGCCTATTTAAAATGATATCTGTATATGGATAAATAATGTGCAACCATGCTGCCAACGAAGCGTCCACTAGTCAAAGTTAATCAGGTCATCTACACAGCACCAGGGATCATTTTCGGGTGCCATTTCGCGATATTCTCGCATTTTTTTGCAAGAAATCGCATCAAAACTCAAGGGGTGAGAAAAACAAGAGGACCAAGCTGGTCCTGTATTGCTCACCTGAGCTAACAGATTCAAAGTTTCAGGAAGTGCCAACCTTTACTTAAGGATTAATGGAAGGACATGGTGATGACAGGGTAAGCAATTTCTGCAAATCAAGTAGAATGTAACTCTATGATAAATAGGCTGACCTCAACAGTTTTCAAACTCGTTCAAGCTTTTATTCCTGACTTGCTAAGAAGATCCGATATAAACTGATGGGGCTATGGTGATGACAAGTTCAAAAATAAGCAATTAACTGCTACAATCAAAGGGATGTTACTTTGTGACAAATAGGCAAACCTCACGAATTTTCAAACTCCTCCGAGCTTTTCTGCCTGACTTTTTGTTTGTAAGTTTCATGAAGATCTGATCAAAACTGAAGGGGCAGCAGTGCTAACAAGGTCAAAAATAGGCATTTTTAATAGGGGTGCGCGGTAAAACCGGTGCACCGGTAAACCGCGGTATTCTCTTCCGGCGGTACGTACCGCGGTACATTTTGGCCGTACCGGTACTTTCTGCAAGTTCCGGATTTTATCGGTAATTTTATATAATTTGCGTAAGAACAAAAATATGTTTGCGAAACGATTCCACTAGCTTCGGCCGCGAAAAAATACCTCGCAGGGACGCAAAGTATCTTTAATAATGCGCCGCTAGCCATGCTGAGCACTGTTAAGTTCAAAGACACCGACGCGACCGATAGGGTGCTAATATTATCGGATACTTGAGCTGAATAGCGGTAATAACTAATAGAGCATGCTTCGCATGCAGAACATAGATAAATAGGTAATAAATTTATAACCAAAGCAAAACAGTTTAATCCTGCTAATTGGGACTCAAAGTTAGGGGTGCGCGGTAAAACCGCTGCACCGGTAAACCGCGGTATTTTCTTCCGGCGGTACGTACCGCGGTACTTTTTGGCCGTACCGGTACTTTCGGCAAGTTCCGGATTTTATCGGAAATTTTATATAATTTAATTCAATGTTTGCGTAAGAACAATAACATGTTGTGCGAAACGATTTTACTAGCGTCGGCCGAAAAAATACCTCACAGGGACGCATAGTATCTTTTATAATGCGCCGCTAGTCATGCTGAGCACTGTAAAGTTCAAAGACGCCGACGCGACCGATAGGGTGCTAATATTATGGGATACTTGAGATGAATAGCGGTAATAACTAATAGAGCATGCTCCGCATGCAGGCCACTTCGTATTAACATCGATAATAGGTAATAAATTTATTACCAATGCGTAACAGTTTAATCCTGCTAATTGGGGCTCATAGTAATATTGAGTGAAAACTTTGTAAAATATATATGCACTGCTTGTCAGAAAACGACTGACAAAGATGACACGCTGATCAGCTTGTGCAGCAATGGAGAGGAAGAAACAGTTCCGTTTACAAAAATATGTTTGCGAAACGATTTCACAAGCGTCGGCCGCGAAAAAATACCTTGCAGGGATGCAAAGTATCTTTTATAATGCGCCGCTAGACATGCTGAGCTAGACATGCTTGACATTTAAGTTCAAAGACGCCGACGCGACCGATGGGGCGCGAAAATTATCGGATACTTGAGATGAATAGCGGTAATAACTAATAGAGCATGCTCCGCATGCCGGCCACTTCGGATTAACATAGATAAATGGGTAGTAAATTTATAACCAAAGTGTAACAGTTTGTTTGTTTGATTTGAGGTTTAACGTTCCCGTCAACACTGTAAAGGTCATTTAAGTGTAACAGTTTAATCCTGCTAATTGGGGCTCAAAGTAATCTTGCGTGAAAAGTTTTTAACATATGTATGCACTGCTTGTCGGAACACGACTGACAAAGATGACATTGCAAGACAGCATGTTTTGTGTTGATCAGTCTGTGCAGCAATAGAGAGGAAGAAACAGTTCCGTTTGCAATAATATAATAATGACGTAGTTTTTGCTTTAGCTTTGTATTGACTTAAATGTCTGGAGTAACAATACGTCGGGCATATAGTATCAACACTCTATTACTTATACATTTCGTTTGTTTCTGGATAAAAATGTTTTAAAAGATGAATAAATTTTACTGTTCCCTTTTATAAAATCATTATGCTGACGATATATATAACATTTTATTGCGCTGTGTCGAACTGTGAATAAATAATTTCAAAAGAACTGCTATATCGGCGGGTTGAACATCAGGCGTGGTCGTGTCCTGAACCAGCAGGTAACGATGTTAAGTGACACATGAAAAGAATGACTTGCAATCTTGGCTTACTTTAATCTCAAAATCACAAGGCAATTTGGAAAATAAAAACACTGTGTCTTATTGATTAAAAGGATTAACTAATTTATTGGCAAAAGATAAGTGATAGGCCATGGACAGATTAATAGCAATCAGTAATGATCGCATCCAGATAAACTGCAAACACAATATTATTGCCAATGTCACATTTTTCACGGCCGTAAAGACCTAGAAAACGCGTAATGTTTCTCTGTTTATTTGTCTGTTTTATTTTACGAAGTACAAACACTTGGTGTTTGAGACCTGTGGTATACCACGGTACGTACCGCGGTACATGGGTGTATACCGTGGTATACCGTGGTACAATTTCCAAAGGCGGTACCCAGCCCTACTCAAAGTAATCTTGCCTGAAAACTTTGTAACATATATATGCACTGCTTGTCGGAACACGACTGACAAAGATGACACGTTGATCAGTTGGTGCAGCAATGGAAGAAATGGTTCCGTTTACAAAATATGTTTGTGAAACGATTTCACTAGCGTCGGCCGCGAAAAAATACCTTGCAGGGACGCAAAGTATCTTTTACAATGCGCCGCTAGTCATACTGAGCACTGTTAAGTTCAAAGGCGCCGACGCAACCAATAGGGTGCTAATATTATCGGATACTTGAGATGAATAGCGTTAATAACTAATAGAGCATGATTGCATGCCAGCCACCTCGGATTAACATAGATAAATAGGTAATAAATTTTTATAACCAAAGCGTAACAGTTTAATCCTGCTAATTGGGACTCAAAGTAATCTTGCGTGAAAACTTTGTAACATATATATGCACTGCTTGTCGGAACACGACTGACAAAGATAACATTGCAAGACAGCATGTTGTGTGTTGATCAGTCTATGCAGCAATGGAGAGGAATAAACGGTTCCGTTTGTAATAATGACATGTAGTTCTTGCTTTAGCTTTGTATTGACTTAAATGTCTGGAGTAAAAATACGTCGGGCACATTGTATCAACACTTCTTTAGTTATACATTTTGTTTGATTCTTGATAAAAATGTTTTAAAAGATGAATAAATTTTACTGTTCCCTTTTATAAAATCATTATGCTGACGATATATATACCATTTTATTGCGCTGTGTTGAACCGCGAATAAATAACTATCATGAATTGCCCAGAGACAGTTCAAATGGATAATGAAGGGAGATAGCATGTGGTGTCCCTGCCCGCACACTAGTACTGGTAAACCGCTCAGAGGATCTAAGCCTGTCCAGGAACCGTGGTGCGAGGCGGACCGTCCATGCTAATAAACCCTATTGGTTTCATTGGGCGACAGGGCTTGAGATGTCATTTCATCTCAATGTCGGGTAAAAGTCCCACAAAATTGGAAGCAACGTCTCCAAAATGACCTTTACAGTGTTGACGGGGACATTAAACCTCAAATCAAACAAACAAAAGCATGTGGCGACTTCTGAAGAACCCGACGTCTTTAATCCTGTTAATGTTGTAAATAATTATAAAATATGCTCAATACTTAGCCAACTTAAGCCATTCACACAATATCGAAAGAACCGCTATATCGGAGGGTTCAACATCAGGCGTGGTCGTGTCCTGAACCAGCAGGTATCGATATTAAGTGACACATGAAAAGAATGACTTGCAATCTTGGCTTACTTTACGCTCATTATCACATGGCAATTTGGAAAAAAAGCAACATCGTGTCTTATTTGTTAATAAGATTTACTAATTTAATGGCATAAGATTAGTGATAGGCCATAGACAGATTAATAGCAATCAGTAAAGATTGCATCCAGATAAACAGCAATGATAATATTATTGCCAATGTCACATTTTTCGTGACCGTAAACACCTAGGAAAAGCGAAATGATTCTCGGTTTATTTGTCTGTTTTATTTTACGAAGTACAAAAACCTGGTGTTTGAGACCTGTGGTATACCACGGTACGTACCGTGGTACATGGGTGTATACTACGGTATACCGTGGTACAATTTCCAAAGGCGCTACCCAGCCCTAATTTTTAAGCAATCAAAGGCACGTAATATAATAAATGTGCCGACTTGGCCAGTATTCAAACTCGTCCAAGGTTTTTTTCCCAGCCACGTTACATATAAGTTTCAGAAAGATCCGATCAAAACTGAAGGGGCTACGGTGATGATAAGGTCAAAATTTGGCATTTTTAGCAATCAAAGGAATGTTACTCTCAGATAAATGGGCCAACTTGGCCAGTTTTCGAACTCATCCGCGGTTTCATTCCCAGCAACCTTTCGTATAAGTTTCAGAAAAAATCTGATCAAAACTGAAGGGGCTACAGTAATGACAAGGTCAAAAATCAACATTTTCAGCCATCAAAGGGACATAACTCAATGATAAATGGGCTGACTTGGCCTGTTTTCGAACTCATCCAAGATTTTATCCCCAGCCACCTTACATATAAGTTTAAGAAAGATCTGATGAAAAGTTAAGGGGCTATGGTGATGACAAGGTCAAAAATCGGCATTTTCAGCAATAAAAGGGACGTTAATCTATGATAAATGGGCCAACTTGGCCGGTATTCAAACTCATTCTAGGTTTTATCCCCAGTCACCTTACATATAAGTTTCAGAAAGATCTGATAAAAACTGAAGGGGCTGCGGTGATGACAAGGTCAAAAATCGACATTTTCAGCCATCAAAGGGACATAACTATATAGTAAATGGGGAGACTTGGCCGGTTTTCGAACTCATCCGACGTTTTATCCCCAGCCACCTTATATATAAGTTTCAGAAAGTTCCGATCAAAACTGAAGGGGCTACAGTAATGACAAGGTCAAAATTCAACATTTTCAGCAATCAAAGTGACCTAACTCTATGATAAATAGGCCACCTTGGCCAGAATTCGAACTCATCCGAGGTTTTATCCCCAGCCACCTAACATATAAGTTTCAGAAAGATCCGATCAAAACAAGGTCAAAAATCGGCATTTTCAGCAATCAAAGGGCCGTTACTCTGTGATAAATGGACCAACTTGGCTGGGTTTCGAACTCATCCGAGATTTTATCCCAAGCAACGTTACATATAAGTTTCAGAAAGATTCGATTAAAACTGAAAGGACTACTGTGATGACAAGGTAAAAAATCAGCATTTTCAGGGGACGTTACTCTACGATAAATGAGCTGACTTGATCGGTTTTCGAACTCATCCAAGGTTTTATCCCCAGCCACCTTATATATAAGTTTCAGAAAGATCCGATCAAAACTGAAGGGGCTACGGTGATGACAAGCATTTTCCCATTGTAAGTCTATGGAACCTTGTGATTGCCACATCAACCAAAGTTTTCATGCGATTTCAAAAACAAGAGGACCAAGCTGGTCCTGTATCGCTCACCTGAGCTAACAGATTCAAAGTTTCAGGAAGTGCCAACCTTTACTGAAGGATTTATGGGCGGACATGGTGATGACAGGGTAAGCATTTTCTGCAAATCAGTTAGAATGTAACTCTATGATAAATAGGCTGACCTCACCGGTTTTCAAACTCATTCAAGCTTTTATTCCTGACTTGCTAAGAAGATTGGATATAAACTGAAGGGGCTATGGTGATGACAAGTTCAAAGATAATCAATTAACTGCTGTAATCAAAGGGATGTTACTAGGGCTGGCTAATCGGAGCTGAAATGATAATCGTTTATCATTCCTGTCATTGCGATCAATAATCGATTAGTAATCACTGAAGATTTGGTTATAATTTTACCCATCTGGCTTTCTGTCTGAGCAAGACTCCTACCATATGCTGTACTTTTCCATAAGTATGTGAACAGACAGACCTGAGCAAACAGTGTAGACCCAGATGAGACGCCGCAGAAAGCAAGCTAATCAGTAATGATAATCATTATTGTGGAATTTATCCATTGAATAATCGATTATCTGATTAATCGTGCCAGCCTTAGATGTTACTCTGTGATAAATAGGCAAAGCTCATGAGTTTTCAAACTCCTCTGAGCTTTTCTGCCTGACTTACTTGTTTGTAAGTTTCATGAAGACCCGATCAAAACTGAAGGGGCAGCAGTGATGACAAGGTCAAAAATAGGCATTTTCAGCAATAAAAGGGACATAACTCAAGGATAAATGTGCCGACTTGGCCGGTATTCGAACTCATCCGAGGTTTTATCTCCAGCCACCTTACATATAAGTTTCAGAAAAATCCGATAAAAACTGAAAGGACTAAGGTGATGATAAGGTCAAAATTTAGCATTTTCAGCAATCAAAGGGATGTTACTCTATGATAAATGGGTCAACTTGGCTGGTTTTCGAACTCATCTGAGGTTTTATGCCCAGCCATCTTACATATAAGTTTCAGAAAAATCTGATCAAAACTGAAGGGGCTACGGTGATGACAAGGTCAAAAATCAACATTTTCAGCCATCAAAGGGACATAACTCTATGATAAATATGCTGACTTGAACGGTTTTCAGACTCATCTGAGATTTTATCCCCAGCCACCTTACATATATAAGTTTCAGAAAGATCCAATCAAAACTGCAGCAGCTATGGTGATGACAAGGTCAAAAATTGACATTTTCAGCAATCAAAGGGACGTAAATCTATGATAAATGGGCCAACTTGGCTGGTATTCGAACTCATCCAAGGTTTTATCCCCAGCCACCTAACATATAAGTTTCAGAAAGATCCGATCAAAACTGAAGGGCCTACGGTGATGACAATGTCAAAAATCTACATTTTCAGCAATAAAAGGGACATAACTCAAGGATAAATTGGCCGACTTGGCCGGTTTTCGAACTCATCGGAGGTTTTTTCCCCAGCCACCTTACATACAAGTTTCAGAAAGATCCGATCAAAACTGAAGGGGCTGCGGTGATGACAAGGTCAAAAATCGATATTTTCAGCAATCAAATGGATGTAACTCTGTGATAAATGGGCCACCTTGGCCGGTATTCAAACTCGTCCAAGGTTTCATCCCCAGCCACCATACATAAAAGTTTAAGAAAGATCAGATCAAACCTGAAAGAGCTACGGTGATGACACGGTAAAAAAATCAGCATTTTCAGCAATCAAAGGGACGTTACTCTATGACAAATAGGCCAACTTGGCTGGTTTTCTAACTCATCCGAGATTTTATCCCCAGCCACCTTACATATAAGTTTCAGAAAGATCTGATCAAAACTGAAGGGGCTACGGTGATGACAAGGTCAAAGATTGGCATGTTTAGCAATCAAAGGGACGTAACTCTATGATTAATGGGCCGACTTGGCCGGTTTTCGAACTCATCTGAGATTTGATCCCCAGCCACCTTATATATAAGTTTCAGAAAGATCCAATCAAAACTGAAGGCGCTACGGTGATGACAAGCATTTTCCCATTGTAAGTCTATGGGACCTTGTGGTTGCCATTGCAACTAAAGTTTTCGTGCGATTTTGAAAAAAAGTTTATGTCATCAATGCCCCACCAAAGGCATGCTACAGATGAGAAATGTTTGAGAGCAGTCTGCAGGCTGCAGAGATATAGCTGCTCAAAAGTGTGGACGGACGACAGACGACCCACTATACTATTAGCTCCCTTGGAGCCTTTGGCCCAGGTGAGCTAAAAAGCTTACGACATCAATGCCCCACCAGAGGCATGCTACAGATGAGAAATGATTGAGATCAGCCTGCAGGCTGCAGAAATATAGCTGCTCAAAAGTGTGGATGGACGGACGACAGAGGACCCACTATACTATAAGTTCCCCTGGAGCCTTCGGCCCAGGTGAGCTAAAAATTGCACGAGGCATTTATCCCATTTCTCGTCGTTTGGTTCCTTTTTCCATTTCGAGAGTTTCCAACCGTTCTTGCGGATCGGTTTCTGAACTATAGTCTGTGTTTCTGATTGCCTGACCGACCCTAATATTTTACTGCCGAACCCAGTCTCTCTCTTTTTTTTTCGGGTTTCCTGGCCGCAAAAATCATTTTCGGAACTTCCGGTTCATTTCGGCAATTTCTGATAAATTGGCAGCGTGGCTGGCCATAAGGAACGTCTGGTTACATGTCAGTCTACAATTGTCAGCTGACATTTTCTTAGACGCTCCCTGCCTTGGACTAACATAGCCAATGGCAACCGCTGTACGACTTCTCTCTGTGATCAAATTATTTTCCTTTGAAGTCTATTGAGATGACAAGAATTATCTGAAATGTGTTTTCACACCTGCTGCGGTAGTAAGACGTGTACGCTGTTGTTCACACTTCAACAATCACAAAGGCAGACTGACGCGCAGTTTTTACAGTGCGCCAAATTTCCCGCCTTTTATCACAGTACATCATTTTTAGCTTGTGCAGCTGTTGCAGTCAGTGGAAATTATCCCGTGGTTTTTGCATGCAACTTGAAGGTGCGGCAGGACAGAAGAGCCTGCACAGTCTCAGGGATAATTCTGGTGAAAATGCCGATGGGGCCATTTTGACTAAAAAGCAGAAAGAACTAGCTTCCGAATGACTACTCCCTATCTCTCCCCATGTAAAAATGGCCCCTGCTTTCCAAAACAAGGGGCCATTTTCAAAACTGATGGGACTATGGCCCCATGGCCCTGCCCAAAATAATCCCTGCAGTCTGATCAGCCTTCGCTCTGTATACACACCTTCTATGGCCTCCAGAATTTGAAAAGACTAACGAGTAAAGAATTTGCCCACATTGGTTGGATTCGCAGGCTGCTCTGATCCTTCATTGTTTTTTGGGGGGCTGTGCATGTAAATGTATAAGAACATTTTAACTTGTTGTATATATGCAGCCATTTCTGCGTCCAATATTACTGTTTGCAACACATGGTAACCCAATGAGTGCTGGGGTCAGATTGTTCAAGTCTCTCATTAGAAAATGCCTCCAGAGTAATACATTGAATGCACAGTCTGGTCAGGTTGTTTACTGGTCACAAGAATTCATACTATGGAGAGGGTAGACACTGATCAGTCTGCTGACATGGGCAGCGTAATCATGATTAAGAAAGGCCAAAAAAGAAATGTTAAGATTCTCAGGCACCAAGTCTGCCAATTAAAGGTGCATTATTGAGCTATCTGGAAAAAATGCTTCCAAAAATAAAATACATATAGCCGGTATTTTTCTTTAAAACAATACAAATGAATGCATTTTATGCAAAAATGCGAACAATTATGATGACAGGTAAACAAGTTTGAGAGGGATTCCCTAACTAGGTTTCGAACACTAGTTAGATCTATTTTTAGTTCGTGACAAAAATAGAATCCCCATATATGACGTTATGCCACATTCATTTTTGGCCTTGTTTGCTTACGCCATGCCTAAATCGGAAAAAAATATGACGCTGAATACCATGCCATAAGTAACAACACTCAGAGACGATACTGTCGCCATGTATGTGTAAAGTGACAGATTTATTTTTAGAACAGAAATTCCGAACACATGTTCAGAGCGAAGGGTAAACACGAATGAAAACGACCATTTTCACAAAGTTCTGAAGCTGTATTTGGCTCCAAAAGTGTACACATGAAAAAATTGAGACCCGGTAGCTCAATAATGCACCTTTAATGGTCTATTTGTAAAAAATAAAATCTCTGTATGAATGAAAAAAATAAATGTATACCCCTGTAAACCCCAATTTTCTCTGTATAAAGTGGGGTATGGGGTCTTCATTTCACGGACTTGTTCACGTGATGTTTTCATATGGGTGAACGCACAGATACTTGGGGCCTGGACTCAGGTGAGTGATCATAGGCCGAACCCACCTGAGTCCAGGCCCCAAGTATCTGTGGATGAACAGAGATATAACAAAATGCATACATGTGATATATCCCGATTTTGTCGGGATATCCCGATTTCGAACCCCATCTCCCAGTCTCCCGTCCGACGGCCCTAATCTCCCGACACGACAATTTTCCTATAGTAGTTTTCCGCCGACCGACCAATTTAGTGTTAACCACTGTAAAATACTTATGCGGTTAACCGTCAGTGTATTTACGCTAGGCGGTATGCAGGTAAATTGTAATACACACCTGCACAAGTATAATATAGCAATATGAAAAGAACGTACCGGTAAATCCAATTATTAAAATGCAACCCGCAAACAAGCCGCAAACAATGTGATAAAAAGCGAGAAATTCAATAAGGATGAAATGTGATGTTTGCATACATTTATTACTGATCACCGATTTGCTCAAGTTGCCAACGCTATTAAACCGTTTACACCCGAGGCGGGCTTATTGATAAGCCGACAATTAACAATGTGACAAGGTGTGAAAACTAGTCAATCAAGATATACCAGTTATAGCTTATTTAATCCCTTTGTAATTGACACGTGTAGACGCTAAATATTATTCCCGCCAAAACAGAGCAAAGCAGACGCTGTTTTTTTTTTTCTTTGCGTCTGTAAACCGTTATATTCTTTTATTAATCATAGAACTGGGTAATTACTTAGTGACATTTTCTATTTAAACCCGAGAAAAATATTTTTGCCGTTTTTAACGGAAGAAAGAAATATGCCCCACGTGACACCAATGAAAATTCGTGCATGGCCTCCGACAGGTGAACGCGCTAAATATTTTTCCCGCCAAAACAGAGCAGAGCAGATGCTGGTATTTTCTAAGCATCTGTATGTAGTTTTTCATTTATTAATAAACATAGAACCGGAGTTTTGCAGGGTGAAATTTTCTATTCAAACCTGTTTCATTTTTAGCTTGCGAGAAAAAATATTTTTGCCGTGTTTTTAATGGATCTTTTATGAAAAAAATATGCCCCCAAGTTAAATCAATAAAAATCATGCATGCTTATTATTTCCGACTAAGTTCCGAGGCACGTTTTGCGGATGATAAGAGAAGGGGTGTAAGAGTATGAGTAATTTTTTGCCATGCGGGTATTCTGAACGTTGTTTTTTTCTGCCAGGTGCTAGGTGGGTATTTAACACCGATCTATTGGTCAGTGCTTGTTCTTTGATCGTTCTTCCGAGAATTTGTCTCTCTATTAAAATACAAAATGGAAGTTTGTCGTCTGCTGCTTTCTTTTTCCAGAAAGGCAAACAGTGTGGACCGTCATCAGAATGCTCTGCAGTCTGATCTGGGCCCACACTGTTTTCAAAAAAGATTTTTAATGCAGATGACAAAGCAGACAACAATTGTCGTGTTGGCATGGTTATGGGTGAAAAAGTGCTTCAGAGGTAAATTTTAACCAAAAATAACATCACTTTTTACCACGGAAAACTCTCCCGATTTGGGACCCCAATCTCCCTATCTGAAAATCAAAATCTCCCTATTTGGGTCCAAGCAAATATCACATGTATGAAAATGGGATATCACTATCAGGACATGGTGAAAAGAATTTACCAGAAAAAAATAATATCCCAAAATACAATTTTGGTTTTCTTTAGGGGATTACTACACATGACCATTCGAAATACAACTACCTAGAAGGTGAAAATAACTTTTCATCTCTTTGCCTCTGACCAGAAAACTTTGTCGTTTCTTGATTTTTGAGTCAGATCCAATTGTCACAGTCTTATTTCCAACAGCATTCTCATTTGTATTAAAGAACAAAAGATCCCAATCACTTCTAAAACGTTTTGCTATGTGTGTATCATTCTGAACTACTGGCTGCACAAGCACCTTTTCGTGTTCAAGGTGTCTTTTCAGAGAATTTTGGTGATTCTTCCTGAAAGAGGCATTTTCAGATAAGTCTTGAAGTTTTGAAGATTCTAAGAGATGGTCAATCCTTGAATTCATTGACAACGTAAAAGGCCGAAAGGCTTCTCTGAAGCTAGGAAGCTGCTGGGTCGGTTTATGGCTGAAAAACTCCTTTGATTCCGAAAACATTCTAAACATCTGTCGTCTGCAGGACCAGACCGGAAGGGTACCATTATCGGGGTACCTAAACACCGGAAAGACCCGGAAAGTAGCAAAAATAGTGGAGCGTGGTAACTCTGTGGTTAGTATGCTAGAGGCACCCGGTTCGATTCCCGGCAGCGGTTATAAAATTGCGGTGTCGAATATGCTCCACTGGCATCATTTGCAGTGATGAATACCACAGGTGCACCGTCCTTCGGATCGGGACGTTAACTGGAGTCCCCCGTCCCGTGCAGGGAGAACCGCACCCTGTGCAGGTTAAAGATCTCCCGTAATTACATGATTACTGTGTAGGCTTTCATCCTGCAAACCTGGAGTGTATGTAAAGTACACCTGCGAGTAATGATCAAATGTGACCGATCGCAGTATCAGTAGAAAAAAAAAAGAAAGAAGGAAAGAAAAAGGGACGCGGAAAGACGCAAAGATGCGCAAAAAGACCCCAGAAAAAAAGGCAAAAAGACCCTAATAAAAGCAAAAATGAGCATAATTATAAATATAAATCAGCATTTCTGGCAAAAAAATTGTCCATGGAAAAAGAATGACAGAGGTGCAAAAGAACGTACCATGACCCCATCCCCCCACCTCCTGCACCGAACCAAAGATGGGAACACTTTTGACAAGCAATAATTAAGTTTTATAGAGGAAAAAAGAAATGATATAACTGAAAATTGCAAATACAACAGTAATAATGTTAATAATAAAGTGGGAAATCAATTAATTTACGAAGACGGAAAAAGACGTGGAAAGGCACAAAAGACCCTCAGAAAACCAAAAAGACCCTCAGGAAAGCAAAAAGACCCCCAGAAAAGCGAAAGAGCATACACATAAAAGCGAAAGAGCATACACATAAATATAAATCAGCATTTCTGTGCAAAAAGGAGTGCCAGCAAAAGGAATCATCAAGGAGCAAAAGAATATACCCCATCCCGCTCCTACACACAGAACAAAATGAAAAGGAAGATTTCTTTTATAAATAATGAGCTCTATAAAAAAGAAATATTACTACTTAATTGCAAATAATAATAATAACAATAATAATATTAGTAATTGTAATAATAATAATAATGATGTAAAAGGGGGAAATGTATAAAATTTACAGAGACGCAAAAAGACTTGTTGATGTATATCTAATCACTGTACTATTTGTTGCCAATCGTCTATGTTTCCTTAAAGACGTGGAAAGATGCAAAAAGACCCTCAGAAAAGCAAAAAGACCTTCAGGAAAGAGAAAAGACCATTAGAAAAGCAAGAAGACACTCAGAAAAGCGCGAAGATCCTCAGAAAAGCATAACTATAAATATAAAACAGCATTTCTGCTGAAATAATGTGCAATATTCCAAACTAAGGCATAGACCCTCATTAAAACAAAGAGACATTCGGAAAAGCAAAAGGAACCTCAGGAAAACAAAAAGACCATTAGAAAAAGCAAAAAGACTCCCACGCGCGAATAGCGAAAAATCCCACATAAATAGAAGGACTGAAAAGACGCAAAAAAGAAATGTATAGGTATATAAGAAGACATAACAATCACTATTCGCGGCAAAATGGTTACATTACTGCATAAGAAGGAATATGGTATAAGGATAAAAACCGCAAAAACTTCCCGGAAAAATATTAAAGAGACTACATGAGATAAAGAATGAGTACAAAGGTAAAAATAAGTTCACTATTCTATTAAAATCGTGCGCCAATGTATTCAAACTTTTGTAATCGCTCCGTTTGTCATTGTTTATTCTTGTTTTGTGTGTGTGTGTGTGTTTTTTTTTTTTATAACTAAGAATTTTAATCCATTTAATTTAATCAGGTATACTTAATGAAATCATACTGTATAATATATAATTCGATTAGATTATTTGGCAAGATCATGACACCTGAGATAATCAGCTGTGACTGGGTTTGATCATACCTATACTATGCAGTCGGTTTCTTAAATCACTTAACGTGAAAAAAGTCTGAAAAAATTCATATATTTTTGTTAATTACCACGAGTATTTACTTTTTTTGGAAATTTTAAGCGCCTCAACGAGGATGTTTTGAAGTTTAAAAATCATGGTATACCCCCGTAAAACCCAAATTCCATAAGTAAAGTAGGGTTACTCATTTTTGATTTTTATTTGCCTTCACTGCAGCTGGTGTTGTGCCGTGTGGCGGCCGTAAAACGTCTCCCCGTACATCAACCATAGTGCAGTTTATATTTTACTTTTGGTCCTTTGAGATCAGCGTGAATATTCTGAGAAATCATAAATAAATTATTGGTTTAGACTCATATTCTAGACAGGTTTTTAATTATTTGGACCCCATTTTGATTTATATCAGTCTTTGTATAGACTGCCTATTCGAAATTCGCAAAATTGCAGTATGTTTCCTCTGGCTTTCTTTGCCGGATCATTACAGGGTCACTGATGAGGCTTTATTAGCCGAAACTACGTAGTATGACCCATCTTCTTTCTTATGAATGTTTTCATTGCTCTTAAAGTAACTCATTTTTTTATTTTTATTTGCCTTCACTGCAGCTGGTGTTGTGCCGTGTGGCGGTCGTAAAACATCTCCCCGTACATCAACCATAGTGCAGTTTATATTTTACTTTTGGTCCTTTGAGATCAGCGTGAATATTCTGAGAAATCAGAAATAAATTATTGGTTTAGACTCATATTCTAGACAGGTTTTTAATTATTTGGACTCCATTTTGATTTATATCAGTCTTTGTATAGACTGCCTATTCGAAATTCGCAAAATTGCAGTATGTTTCCTCTGGCTTTCTTTGCCGGATCATTACAGGGTCACTGATGAGGCATTATTAGCCGAAACTACGTAGTGTGACCCATCTTCTTTCTTATGAATGTTTTCATTGCTCTTAAAGGAACTCATTTTTGATTTTTATTTACTGTAAAATTCCTTAAAATTCGGACACCTTCAGGACTTGTCGTGACTCTCTCTTGAAATTTCAAGCAGTCTGATCTAGGTCTGCACTGTCTGCTTTGGTTTATCTGTCTCAATACTAAGAATCGTGACGATACATGTGTGCATTTGGCCCGGATGCATTATGAAAACACGCCAATTCATCTATATTGAAAGTTTTACCACAAAAAAAAAAAATGTAAATTTTCAGAAAAAAAAAATCGTATATTTTTCATATTTCTGCTCAGAACATAGATTGTGGGAACTCGTTAGAACCACCTTGAGAGGCGGTTTAACGAATTCTTTTGATTTAAAATCAAATATTACAATGTTTTGAATTGAAGTTTATCGTCCCTGTCAACATTATTAAGGTCATTTCAGAGACACAGCTTCATATTTTGTGGGGCTTTTACTCGACCTCGAGACGGAATGACATCTCAAGCGTGACGCCCATTGAAACCAGTTTAGTTTAGCCGTTTACGAGTACCCAAGTGTGGTTGGATTCAGTCCTGCGTGGAAGCATCATGCAGCCCAATCTATTTCTCCAAGTCCCGATGGGCCATGGGGTGGAGATGGGAGCTATAAGTTTGAAAGTTTATAGAGGTTATCTTTCTTTAATAATTAATTGTCCTGAAAAGGACATCTGTATGTCTTTGAGAGGTTTTAAGCTCAATTACGAATGTAGGGATCAAACATCTCTCAATTACTTGGCGAAAAATGTTCATGCCTCACTGGCGAAGACCAGGATGGACAATATCACTGTCGTAATGTCTTGGATATCTCAAGTTCCTACCGACGTCAACAAAATCTTCGCCAAAGTATTTATCCAAATTCTTATTGACACATCGTCTTATTTTGTTGAACTGTTTCTTAGATAGTCTTGTATAGCCTGGAAAAGCGCCTCGCTGGACGATACTACCGACAAAGACACGTCTGACACCGATGCTTTGAAGATATCTCACTAAATGCTTAATGAACTCAAAAAGTTCTTGGATTGACGTACTCGAGGTTATGTCGTTCCCACCTACATTCAAGAAAACGACCGCTGGTTGAAACAATTTATGCCATACTTTAATTCAAGGTTGGTTCCTGTGGTCCGTGACTTTGTCGTGAAGCCATTGATTGATGCAAGGATTGGGCCAAACAGGACGAATAATAACTGTGAAAGTGCGAATTTTCGCATAAAACTTGCAGCAGAATGAAAAACAAAAGACATCCGATTTGGTTGACTTAATATACAACGTTGTACAATCTCAAGAAGCGGAATGTGACAGAGCACTGTATGGGCGAGGCAATTTTTCCTTGTCGGAACGCTTTAGTCACAACAGGATTGCATTCGATAAGTAGAATGGCCTGGCGCAGAAATAAAGTTATTGCGGAATTCAAAAGTGATAGAAAGAAAAGAAAAAATACACTGGGCAAAGTTTTTTTCTCTCCATATATATGAATCTTATATATGAATATATGCGGACATCAACACTCGTAATAAACTGTTAACTGCTAAACTTCAGGGTTATCGGTATCATAAACTACGCAAAGTAGAAGTAAAACAAAGATCAGGAATCGATTCAATTAACTTACTCCACCCGTCAAAGACACCAAAGGGAAAGAAACACAAACATGAAGCGACAAGGCCATAATGGAAACCTAAACAAAGGAAGGCCATAAGGACAGATACTTTCCCACAAAATGGCCAAATGGCCATCCAAAATAAAAAGTAGTTTAGGTCGTAGTACCAAAGCGTTAATCCAAAATCGTTAATCCATAGACATAATGGCAAATATCAATGTTCGGATCAACAGACATGGACTCCAGAAGAGTGTAATCAGGCGTCCGCGGATATTAAGCATTACTTGGTAAGCAAGCTTCGCCCTCCATGCCCATCGACCCGAACGAAGAAAAGGTGTAAATGCCGGGAAGGGTATGTCCGAGATTTTGGAAGTCTTCCTATGGCTTTCCATTGGCACACATATCAAAAAGACACAAGTGATACACGCAGTAAGTAACAAACAACAGCACAAATAAACCGCCACAGAAAAACCGCCTTGGAGCGGTCAATGGAAAGAATTCCACTGGGGGGTGGGGGGGTGGGCTTAAATCGATTTTACATGGCCATTATAAAGCATGGCAAAGCCTTTACAAAATTTTAGAGACGTCATTCTGATTTAATTTCAAAATTCAATATTGGACTTAAAATCTTTTCTGCAACAAGGTCTATCCGAACCCGAATTTTATGGTGACTTAGTATATAAATTCAGAAAAATATATAAATGCAATGACTTCAGCACCCAATTTCGTAAAATCATTCTTCGATATAAAAACATGAATGTTATACGACAGCCTGTATGCATGGTAGTTAATAGAAGTGGAGGCAATGATCAAGAATCGATACAATTAACGGCACAGCTCCCATCAGAGACACCAAAGGGAAAGAAACACAAACATGAAACTAGAGCTAGTGTTTATGAAACACAATGCCCCCAACTGCTTGACCCTAACACTGCTTGACCCTAACACTGCCTGTCCCTAACAGTTATTGAGATATCTTTTTTATTTGGCTGCAATGCTGAAATTTTAGAAGGAACATAACACAAGAAAAACTGAAGTTAATCAGGTCATTTATTCATCACCTCATACCAGTGTTTTAAGTTACAGGACAATAGCTCATGCAGTTTTAGAGATACAGTCAAACCTGTCTTAGTGTCCACCTCTATTAAGCGAGCAACCTGTCTTAAGCAAGCATGCATTATGTTCCCCAAAAATGCAAATGCATTGAAATTCACCTAATCAGTTCATCTGCTCATCATCCTGAACCAGCCTGTAAAGTTTCAGGGCAATAGCTCGAACAGTTTTTTAGATGTCTTGCTTACAAGCTTAAAACGCACAAAATTTCAAAGGGGCATAACTCAAGAAAAAATGGATTTTTTCGAAAGTTAATCAGTTCATCTTCTCATCATCCCCAACCATTCTGTAAAGTTTCAGGGCAAAAGCTCAAACAGTTTTTTAGTTATCTTGCTTACAAGCTTAAAACACAAACATTTCAAAGGGCCATAACTGAAGAAAAAAAATCGGATTTTTTTTTTCTAAAGTTAATCAGTTCATCTACTCATTATCCTGAACTAGCCTGTACAGTTTCAGGGCAATAGCTCGAACATTTTTTTAGATATCTCGCTTACAAGCTTAAAACCCGCAAAATTTCAAAGGGTCATAACTAAAGAAAAAAAATGGATTTTTGTCAAAAGTTAATCAGTTCATCTTCTCATCATCCCCAACCAGTCTGTAAAGTTTCAGGGCAATAGCTCAAACAGTTGTTTAGTTATCTTGCTTGCAAGCTTAAAACGCAAAAAATCAAAGGGCCATAACTCAAGAAAAAAATTCGGATTTTTTTTTTCAAAAGTTAATCAGTTTATCTACTCATCATCCCAAACCAGTCTGTAAAGTTTCAGGGCAAAACCTCAAAGAGTTTTTGAGATATCTTGCTTACAAGATTTCAAAGTATTTTGCAAAGGGGCATAACTCAAGACAGGGGCATAATCCTCCGGGTTTTGTTTTTAGTTTATCAGTTCATCTACTCATCTTCCCAAACCAGTGTGTAAAGTTTCAGGGCAAAAGCTCCAATAGTTTTTGAGATATCTTGCTTACAAGATTTCAAAGTATTTTTTGCAAATGGGCATAACTCAAGGAAGGGTCATAATCCTGACGAGGAAAATATGGATTTTTGTCGAAAATTGATCAGTTCATCTATTCATCAACCTGAACCAGCCTGTAAAGTTTCAGGGCAATAGTTCATACAGTTTTTGAGACATCTTGCTTACAAGCTTCAAACGCGCAAAATTTCAAGGGGCATAACTCAAGAAAAAAAAGATTGAATTTTTGTCAAAAGATAATCAGTTCATCTTCTCATCATCCCCAACCATTCTGTAAAGTTTTAGGGCAATAGCTCAAACAGTTTTTCAGTTATCTTGCTTACAAGCTTAAAACACAAAAATTTCAAAGGGCCATAACTGAAGGAAAAAATTTCGGATTTTTTCAAAAGTTACTCTCATCATCTACACATCATCAGGGCAAAAGCTCAAATAGTTTTTGAGATATCTTGCTAACAACACTTCAAAGTATTTTGCAAAGGGGCATAACTCAAGACAGGGGCATAATCCTTCAGATTTGTTTAAAAAATAATCAGTTCATCTACTCATCAATCTGAACCAGCCTATAAAGTTTCAGGGCAATCAAAGGGCCATAACTCAAGAAAAAAATTCGGATTTTTTTTCAAAAGTTAATCAGTTTATCTACTCATCATCCCAAACCAGTCTGTAAAGTTTCAGGGCCAAAGCTCAAACAGTTTTTTTAGATATTTTGCTTACAAGTTTTCAAAGTATTTTTGCAAGGGGCATAACTCAAGAAAGGGGCATAATCCCGACGAGAAAAAAACACGGGTCAATTATTTTTTCATAAGGAATTCATACATGTAATTTCAAAAACCTAGCACACATGCTATGCAGTAAAAAAGCGGGACGGACGAAAGGACGGACGGACGGACAACAGACCCCAACGGAAACACAAACAGCGGAAAGCCAAAATGATTGTTACTTTCCCACAAAATTGCCAATAGGCTATCCAAAATAAAACAAGAGGACCAAGCTGGTCCTGTATCGCTCACCTGAGCTAACAGATTCGAAGTTTCAGGAAGTGCCAACCTTTACTGAAGGATTTATGGGCTGACATGGTGATGACAGGGTAAGCATTTTCTGCAAATCAAGTAGAATGTAACTCTATGATAAATATAAGTTACAGAAAAATCTAATCAAATCTGAAGGGGCTACGGTGATGACAAGGTCAAAAATCAACATTTTCAGTCATCAAAGGGGCATAACTCTACGATAAATGGGCTGACTTGGCCGGTTATCGAACTCATCTGATATTTTATCCCCAGCCACCTTATATATAAGCTTCAGAAAGATCCAATCAAAACTGAAGGGGCTATGGTGATGACAAGGTCAAAAATCGACATTTTCAGCAATCAAAGGGACGTAAATCTATGAGAAATGGACCAACTTGGCAGGTATTCGAATTCATCCGAGGTTTTATCCCCAGCCACCTAACATATAGGTTTCAGAAAGATCCGATCAAAACTGAAGGGCCTACGGTGATGACAATGTCAAAAATCAACATTTTCAGCCATAAAAGGGACATAACTCTACGATAAATATGCCGACTTGGCCGGTTTTCAAACTCATCCGAGATTTTTATCCCCAGCCACCTTACATATAAGTTTCATAAAAGATCCGATCAAAACTGAAGGGGCTACGGTGATGACAAGGTCAAAAAACGATATTTTCAGCAATCAAAGGGACGTAACTCTATGATTAATGGGCCACCTTGGCCGGTATTCGAACTCGTCCGAGGTTTTATCCCCAGCCACCTTACATATAAGTTTCAGAAAGATCCGATCAAAACTGAAAGAGCTACGGTGATGACAGGGTCAAAAATCGGCATTTTCAGCAATCAAAGGGAGGTTACTCAATGATATAAATGGGCCGACTTGGCCAGTTTTCGAACTTATCCGAGGTTTTAATCCCAGGGATCAAAGGGACATAACTCTATGACAAATGGGCTGACTTGGCCGGTTTTCGAACTCATCTGAGATTTTATCCCCAGCCACCTTACATAAAAGTTTCAGAGAGATCCAATCAAAACTGAAGGGGCTATGGTGATGACAATGTCAAAAATCGACATTTTCAGCAATCAAAGGGACGTAAATCTATGAGAAATGGACCAACTTGGCCGGTATTTGAACTCATCCGAGATTTTATCCCCAGCCACCTAACATATAAATTTCAGAAAGATCCGATCAGAACTGAATGGCCCTCGGTGTTGACAATGTCAAAAATCGACATTTTCAGCCTTAAAAGGGACATAACTCTACGATAACTAGGCCCTGATTGGACGGATTTTCAAACTCATCCGAGATTTTATCCCCAGCCACCTTACATATAAGTTTCAGAAAGATCCGATCAAAACTGAAGGGGCTACGGTGATGACAAGGTCGAAAATCGATATTTTCAGCAATCAAAGGGACGTAACTCTATGATAAATGGGCCACCTTTGTCGGTATTTAAACTCGTCCGAGGTTTTATCCCCAGCCACCTTACATATAAGTTTCAGAAAGTTCTGATCAAAACTGAAAGGGCTACGGTGATGACAAGGTCAAAAGTCGGCATTTTCAGCAATCAAAGGGACGTTGCTCTACGATAAATGGGCCGACTTTGTTGGTTTTCGAATTCCTCCGTGATTTTATCACCAGCCATCTTACATATAAGTTTCAGAAAGATCCGATCAAAAGTGAAGGGGTTACGGTGATGACAAGGTCAAAAATTGGCATTTTCAGCAATCAAAGGGACGTAACTCTATGATAAATGGGCCGACTTGGCCGAGATTTTATCCCCAGCCACCTTACATATAAGTTTCAGAAAGATCCGATCAAAACTGAAGGCGCTACGGTGATGACAAGCATTTTCTCATTGTAAGTCAATGGGACCTTGTGGTTGCCATTGCAACCAAAGTTTTCGTGCGATTTTCAAAAAAAAGTTTATGTCATCAATGCCCCACCAGAGGCATGCTACAGATGAGAAATGATTGAGATCAGCCTGCAGGCTGCAGAGATATAACTGCTCAAAAGTGTGGACGGACGACGAAGGACCCACTATACTTTAAGCTCCCCTGGAGCCTTCGGCACAGGTGAGCTAATAAAATAAGCGACACAAACACCCAAAGACAAACCATAACAAAAACCAGTGCTTCAGCTGAAGTGCACGACCCGCCGGATGCTTTTAGCTTTATTATGAGTGTTACCATATATGGGTATGGTGGCCATTTTAGTCGTGTGACCTTGACCTAAAACGGTCCCCCCAATAAATGCGCCTTATCGTAAGGAGCAAAAATATATCTTATACTTTAGTACTGTATTCTGAATCGTTTGCAGGATAAAATGCATTCTCACATTTTCCAATACAAAAGCATATGTGTCAAAGTTTGACCTAGGCACAAAGAAGGTCAAGGTCAACCCAGGGTCACCATTTTAGCAATTTATGATGGGCCTACGTCCCAGATACCATTTATCAAGTTTCGTGGAAATCTGCCCGGTGGTTCTGGAGAAGACTATTTTTGAAGGGGTTTTACCATATATGGCTTGGCGGCCATTTTGGTCATGTGACCTGGACCCCATGAGCAAATTTTGGTTTTCCCCCATCCCATAGAAGCTCCATATGAAATTTGACTTCAATCGGCCCAACGGTTTCCGAGGAGAAGCAGTTCGAAAATGTTCACATTTTTCGCCTCGGCGAGGCTGTACTAAATGGAATGTAACATTTGCAAATTCATTGGTTAGATCTCATTGATATCTATCAGTATGCCAAAAATTGTTTAAATATTCCAAGCGGTTAAGTCACTATCACCAATTTTCACAAACGGGTTACGGACGGACAGACAGACCATATATGGCTTGGCGGCCATTTTGGTCATGTGACCTGGACCCCATGAGCAAAATTTGGTTTCCCCCATCCCATAGAGGCTCCATATTAAATTTGACTTCAATCGGCCCAACGGTTTCCGAGGAGAAGCAGTTCGAAAATTTTCACATTTTTCGCCTCGGCGAGGCTATACTAAATGGAATGTAATATTTGGCAAGTTCATTGGTTAGATCTCATTGATATCTATCAGTATGCCAAAAATTGTTTAAATATTCCAAGCGGTTAAGTCACTATCACCAATTTTCACAACGGGTTACGGACGGACAGACAGACTGACAGAATGACAGAATGACAAGGTGATTTTAGGGCACTCTTAGAAAATCAACCGACTTCAGTCGGTCGCTTTTTCTGAGGGTCGTGCAACTAGTGACAGTGTTTATGAAACACAATGCCCCCAACTGCTAGACCCTAACACTGCTTGACCCTAGCACTGCTTGTCCCTAACAGTAATTGAGATTTATTATATACCCAGAAAATGTCCCGTTTACTTTCTACAGAAGTTACCGGTCAGTATTTTTCCTTATCACACGGGATTTTGGTTATCGCCCGATGTATCAACCCGAGACCCCATTATCTGCCCGAAGGCTTTAGCCTGAGAGCAGATAATGGTCGAGGGTGGATACTTAACAACCATGTTATATTATTTTTATCATATACTTATTTGCGTAAAATATTCTAAGATAAAAGAAACATCTCCGTTAAGGCAAGTTTATTTCTTAACTACTTGTTACTAATGATGAAAACACTCTGCAGAGGCCCAAATACAGACATGTAAATAAAATACGGACTTGCTATTGAAAAAAGCTTCATTAACTATATTACATGCATAACGAAGAAATATCACAATATCTCAATGAATTAAAAATGATAATCACCTCTGGCCCAAGATGATTTATTTCCTCTAAGGAAATAAATCCCTGCAGCCGGTCATACTTGTTCAATTCAATCGTTATATTTAGACGCGGGAAAGTTTAATTCACGTCGACGCGTGTTCTTGACTTGACGTCAATGGCGTCTCAGAAGATGTAAACAATGTTCAAAATGTATGACGTTAGAATCGGAGGCAGCGTTGAAATTATATTGATAATATATAAATATCACATTTCTGAGAGGGTGATAGTAAGAATGTTCACCCTGAGGAAATGATTATCGACCGAGGCGAAGCCGAGGTCGATAATCATTTCCGAAGGGTGAACATTCTTACTATCACCCTCTCAGAAATGTGATATTTATTTTATTATACCGAACTTATTATCACCCTGATGAATTGAACCGTACGCGCATCATTTTTGCGCATGTGATATTATCACCCTGAAAAATTGAACCGTACGCGCATCATTTTTGCGCATGTGATAGTTTAATATCGCATGGGATAGTATACAACTATTTCATACCTTTTTGGGCGACAGTCAAAACTATTAGCCCCGAGGTGCTGTGGAGCACCTGATGAACTATCGCCCGAGGCCGAAGGCCGAGGGCGATAGTTCATCAGGTGCTCCACAGCACCGAGGGGCTGATAGTTTGCGTTCATCAGGTGCTCCACAGCACCGAGGGGCTGATAGTTTTGACTGTCGCCCAAAAAGGTATGAAATAGTTGTTTTATTACCCAACTCGTATAAAGAGTTATTTTGATCACAATAAGCAATTACTACTTGTCAAGTTGAAACAAAATATATGCGTGAAAGAAGGGTCGTTCAACAAGTTGCTAGGTGATCACGTGACCATGAGATAGTTAAAACTATTGCCCGGGCAATAGTTCAGTGCTCCGTGTGATAGTTCTCTGAAAACCGGTTCAGTCCGATTTCATGCGAAAAAGGTGTTAGATAGTCGAAAATGCTTAATAACTTCTTATATAGTAGGTTGGGTAATAATATATAAATATCACATTTCTGAGAGGGTGATAGTAAGAATGTTCACCCTGAGGAAATGATTATCGACCGAGGCGAAGCCGAGGTCGATAATCATTTCCGAAGGGTGAACATTCTTACTATCACCCTCTCAGAAATGTGATATTTATTTTATTATACCGAACTTATTATCACCCTGATGAATTGAACCGTACGCGCATCATTTTTGCGCATGTGATATTATCACCCTGAAAAATTGAACCGTACGCGCATCATTTTTGCGCATGTGATAGTTTAATATCGCATGGGATAGTAAAAATTATCACCCTCTGGTCTATGAGCGTTTTGTATGGTAAAATCGCGTGAGGTATAATAATTAGAGATTATCACATGGGATTTTGGTTATCGCCCGATGTATCAACCCGAGACCCCATTATCTGCCCGAAGGCTTTAGCCTGAGGGCAGATAATGGTCGAGGGTTGATACAGAGGGCGATAACCAAAACCCCATGTTATAATTTGTTTATCACATATTCAGATCCTATTCTTACTGTGTTTGACGTTCATAAATTGAAAAAAAAAAGTGATAAAAAGCGTGATTCAAGCAAAAAAGCGCGTAACGTCACGCCTAACTATTCGCGTTACGTCATGTAATTGGCAACGCCACAATAACGTCATGAGTGGGCTGATAACCGCTGTCCGTTCAAAATACACTGTTTCCGGTTATCAGACCGGGCGGGCTGATAACCGGAAATGGAAACAAGCATTATCACACATGCAAAACATGGGTTATCGTGTTAAATATAGTACTGAATATGTGATAATAAAAATTATCACCCTCTGGTCTATGAGCGTTTTGTATGGTAAAATCGCGTGAGGTATAATAATCTCTAAATATTGCCCGTTGTCAAGTTCATATTGCCCGTAGATAAGCAGTCACGTTCACAATAGAACTATTTTCAAATTTGTCCATTTCGATACTAAAAATCGGCAGCCATCTTGTCGTCCGTATCGACTGAAAGAACGTAAAACAAAACGAATATAGGTTCTGACAAAGTGCATAAACCACATTTTATGCTGTCAAATATGACCTACCTGCAATCTGTTTAGATTTTCAATACTTTCTTCTGAGAAATCGGGACTATTTTGAAAGAAATATAGCCGACGCTTCGGAAAAAATGGCGTCCTGTGTTTGGAAACGTCAATGTTTTTAATGACGTCACATCCACCAACGTTAACGTCGTCTTCACTTTGGCGCCGTTGGGCGTGGTTTTTCAACGTGTAGGGAGACACTTAACGACCTTCATTATTTTCCATTTCAAACCATTTAAAGATGTATAATCTGATTTTACGTTCAGAAATCCATACCAGGCAATCCTGAATTCTAGCCGAAATTTGAATTTTGGGTATATAATAAAAAGGTTATTGACTTTATATGTGAAATATTCGGCACGAGTTCATATGGCGAAGGACGCACGAGCATGCATTAAGTTCCCCAAAAATGTAAATGCATTAAAATTCACCTAATCAGTTAATCTACTCATCATCCTGAAGCAGCCTGTAAAGTTTTAGGGCAATAGCTCAAACAGTTTTTTTAGATATCTTGCTCACAAGCTTAAAACGCGAAAAATTTCAAAGGGGCATAACTCAAGAAAACAAATTGGATTTTTTGTCGAAAGGTAATCAGTTCATCTTCTCATCATCCCTAACCATTCTGTAAAATTACAGGACCGTGAATAGCTCACACAGTTTGTGAGTTATCTTGCTTACAAGCTTAAAACACAAACAGTCAAAGGGCCATAACTGAAGAACAAAAATCGGATTTTTTATCAAAAGTTAATCAGTTCATCTTCTCATCATCCTGAACCAGCCTGTAAAGTTTCAGGGCTATAGCTCAAACAGTTGTTGAGATAGCTTGCTTACAATCTTAACGGTTCATTATTGAGCTACCGGGTCTCAATTTTTTTTTCTGGTTTTTATCTTCAATGCATACTCCTTTGTCATGTGTACACTTTTGGAGCCAAATACAGCTTCAGAACTTTGTGAAAATGGTCCTTTTCATTCGTGTTTACCCTTCCTCTGAACATGTGTTCGGAATTTCTGTTCTAAAAATAAATCTGTCACTTTACACATACGACAGTATTGTCTCTGAGTGTAGTTACTTATGGCATGGTATTCAGCGTCATATTTTTTTCCGATTCAGGCATGGCCTAAGCAAACAAGGCCAAAAATGAACGTCGCATAACGTCATATATGGGGATTCTATTTTTGTCACGAACTAAAAATAGATCTAACTAGTGTTCGAAACCTAGTTAGGGAATCCCTCTCAAACTCGTTTACCTGTCATCATAATTGTTCGCATTTTTGCATAAAATGCATTCATTTGTATTGTTTTAAAGAAAAATACCGGCTATATGTATTTTATTTTTGGAAGCATTTTTTTTCCCGATAACTCAATAATGCACCTTTAAAACGCGCAAAATTTCAAATGGGCATTTCTCAAGAAAGAAAATTGGATTTTTGTCAAAGGTTAATCAGTTCATCTGCTCATCATCCCCAACTATTCTCTAAAGTTTCAGGGCAATAGCGCAAACAGTTTTTAGTTATCTTGCTTACAAGCTTAAAACGCAAAAACAATCAAAGGGCCATAACTCAAGAAAAAAAAATCGGATTTTTTTTTATAAAAGTTAATCATTTTATCTACTCATCATTCCAAATTAGTCTGTAAAGTTTCAGGGCAAAAGCTCAAACAGTTTTTTTAGCTATATTGCTAACAAGATTTCAAAGTATTTTGCAAAGGGGCATAATTCAAGACAGGGGCAAAATACTTCGGTTTTTTTTTCAAAAGTTAATCAGTTCATCTACTGATCATCCTGAACCAGCCTGTAAAGTTTCAGGGCAATAGCTCAAACAGTGTTTTAGATATCTTGCTTACAAGCTTAAAACGCGCAAAATTTCAAAGGGGCATAACTGCAGAAAAAATGTATTTTTGTCAAAAGTTGATCAGTTTATCTTCTCATCAGCCCCAACCATTCTGTAAAGTTTCAGGGCAATAGCTCAAACAGTTTTTGAGATATCTTGCTTAGAAGCTTAAAACGCGCATAATTTCAAAGGGGCATAACTCCAGAAGAAAATTGGATTTTTTTCAAGAGTTAATCAGTTCATCTACTCATCATCCCAAACCAGTCTGTAAAGCTTCAGGGCAAAAGCTCGAACAGGTTTTGAGATAACTTGCTTACAAGATTTCAAAGTATTTTTGCAAAGGGGCATAACTCAAGAAAGGGAAAGGGACACAAAAAATTCAAAGGGCCATAACTGAAAAAAAAAATCGGATTTTTTTTCAAAAGTTAATCAGTTCATCTTCTCATCATCCTGAACCAGCCTGTAAAGTTTCAGGAAATAGCTCGTACAGTTTTTGAGATATCTTGCTTACAAGCTTCAAACGCGCATATTTTTAAAGGGGCATACCTAAAGAAAAAAAAGTTGGATTTTTGTCAAAAGTTAATCATAGGAAAGCCATAGGAAGACTTCCAAAATCTCGGACAGACCCTTCTCGGCATTTACACCTTTTCTTCGTTCGGGTCGATGGGCATGGTGGGCGAAGCTTGCTTGCCAAGTAATGCTTAATATCCGCGGACGCCTGATTACCCTCGTCTGGAGTCCATGTCTGTTGATCTGAACATTGATATTTGCCATTTTGTCTATGGAATAACGATTTTGGATTAACGCTTTGGTACTACGACCTAAACTACCACTTAATCAGTTCATCTTCTCATCATTTCCAGCCATTCTGTAAAGTTTCAGGGCAATAGCTCAAACAGTTTTTGAGTTATCTTGCTTACAAGCTTGAAACACAAAAAAATTCAAAGGGCCATAACTGAAGAAAAAAATTTCGGATTTTTTTTTTTCAAAAGTTAATCAGTTCATCTACTCATCATCCTGGACCATCCTGTAAAGTTTCAGGCTATTGCTCAAACAGTTTGTGAGCTATCTTTTGTTACGAGCTTAAAACTCGCAAAATTTCAAAGGGGCATAACTCAAGAAAAAAATGGATTTTTGTCAAAAGTTAACCAGTTCATCTTCTCATCATCCCCAACCATCCTTAAAATTTCAGGGCAATAGCTCAAACAGTTTTAGTTATCTTGCTTACAAGCTTAAAACGCAAAAAAATCAAAGGGCCATAACTCAAAACAAAAATTGGATTTTTGTCAAAAGTTAATCAGTTCATCTTCTCATCATCCAGTTATTTCAGTTATCTTGCTTACCACTGACCGTTCCGAGGCGGTTCTTCTGTGGCGGTTTATTTATGTTGTTGTTTGTTACTTAGTGTGTGTATCACTTGTGTCTTTTTATTTTGGATGGCCATTTGGCCATTTTGTGGGAAAGTAAATGTCCTTATGGCCTGCCTTTGTTTAGGTTTCCATTATGGTTTGGTCGCTTCATGTTTGTGTTTCTTTCCCTTTGGTGTCTTTGATGGGTGGAGTAAGTTAATTGTATCGATTTCTGCTCTTTGTTTTACTTCTACTTTTAGTTATCTTGCTTACAATCTTAAAACGCAAAAAAAATTCAAAGGGCCATAACTCAAGAAAAAAATTTCATATTTTTTTTTTTTTTTAAAAAGTTAATCAGTTTATCTACTCATCATCCCAAACCAGTCTGCAAAGTTTCAGGGCAAAAACTCAAACAGTTTTTGAGATATCTTGCTTACAAGATTTCAAAGTATTTTTTGCAAAGGGGCATAACTCAAGAAAGGGGCATAATCCTGACGAGAAAAAAAACGGGTCAATTATTTTTTTTCATAAGGAATCTATATATGAAATTTCAAAAACCTAGCACCCATGGTTCTTAAGTTATGTCACGCTGTAAAAAAAGCGGGACGGACGAAAGGACGGAAGGACGAACAGGGTAAAACCAATATGCCCCCACAACTTCTTCGATGTTGGGGGCATAATAAACCGCGACAGAAGAACGCCTCGGAACGGTCAGCGGAAACGAATTCCACCGTGGGGATGGGGGCTTAATCGATTTTACGTGGCCACAATCCTCGCCCTTACTTCCGTCGCGATTAAGACAAATAATTTGTTCAGTCCGCATGAAGGCCTCCTAACTCATCAGTGCAACATCTCTGTGAACAAAAAAATCAAACAACCACAGAGATGAAACAACGATGCAGACTCGACAGCAAAAAAACACTGAAATGCTGGAGCAAAAGAAACCAACAGTTAGCCTCCGATGGGCCCGACCAGAGACAGAACCAGGCCCGACCAGAGAAAGAAAAGGCGGTTCCAGCATAAAGGCTTACTGAGAATTAGAGCGATCTTATTCAATGTAATGTTGGTTGGTGCCTGATAGTCTGTCTCTGGTTGGGCCCATCGGAGTCTAAATGTTGGTTTTCTTTTGCTTCGGCATTTCAGTGTTTCTTGCTGTCGAGTCCTCACCGATGTTTCATCTATGTGGTTGTTTGATTTTTTTGTGTGTTCAAGGAGATGTTGCACTGATGAGTTAGGAGGCCTTCGTGCGGACTGAACAAATTATTTGTCTAAATCGCGACGGAAGTAAGGGCGAGGATTGTGGCCACGTAAAATCGATTAAGCCCCCCCCCCCCCCCCCCCCCCCCCCCCCCCCCCCGGTGGAATTCGTTTCCGCTGACCGTTCCAAGGACGCGGTTTATTTTTGTTATGGTTTGTCTTTGGGTGTTTGTGTCGCTTATTATTTTATTTGAATAGCCTATAGGCCATTCTGTGGGAAAGTAACTGTCCTTTTGGCTTTCCGCTGTTGATGTTTCCATTGGGGTCTGTTGTTTCATATTTGTGTTTCTTTCCCTTTGGTGTCTCTGATGGGAGCTGTGGGTTTATTGTATCGATCCCTGATCATTGCATTCACTTCTATTTTAACCCAATCACGGTTGACAACCTGGCTTCCCTCTTTAATTGCACGCCGGTGGGTCAGATTCTATGACGGTTTCAGTGTAATGGCTTATGCTCTGTCACTGGTTGAGCCCATCGGAGTCTAACTGTTGCTCTTCTTTTGCTCCAATATTTCAGTGGTTTCTTGCTGTCGAGTCCTCACCGTTGTTTCATATCTATGGTTGATTGATTTTTGTGTTCACGGAGATGTTGCACTGATGAGTTAGGACGCCTCAAAAGCCTTTTCAAAATTTCAGCCACAGCCAGCACGTTTGCTGTCTGTGTAACAGAATGGCACACGAGGAACATCACCATCCAAAAAAGGAAAATTTACAATTTCAAAATAAAAATCATCGCGTTTATCATAAATTTTGCAAGAAACAAACCCATCTACAATAGATATACTCACCGGAAATAGAAACTATACACTCATTTTTAAGTTGTCACTGGCGAAACATTTTAATGAAATTTGAATTCCAATTACACCTGTGGACACAAAAGCGTTCAAACTTTGATGAGCTTCATTTCATTCTGACTTGAAACATCATTCAATATATCCTAACATCCTATCAACAGAAATAAATTCAAAACACAAGGTAGTGTACATTTCAGTGCTGACTCCTGCACTGTCCAATCAAAATACATCTCAAATTTCAATCAGATATTGTTTTTCAAAATGAGACCAATCAATTGCTTGATCTAGTTTTAGAATTCTTTGATGAATGACATTTGCTTGTCAAACTAACTTGATGCAAAGAGATTCATTGAAAGTTATTTCATAGGAGTTTGAACGCTTTTGTGTCCACAGGTGTATATAAATTATCATCATTGGCATGTCTTATTTATCGAATAAAATGTTTAACGATAGCTACGATTTAACGGGTAGAGCCACAGGCTCAAAGCAAGGGTCAAAATTATGCTGTTCAAGTTTCCATTGAGTCAAACTTTTTGTGTCGAGAATGTGATTCCCATTTTTACCAGTTATTACGCATCATCTAACGTTGGGAATATTGTTTACAAAATGAAAATTTTCACAATGGTTGAAATGTTATCGACGTTTAAATATTGGACCAAACCACCGGAAGTGAGCGAAAAGTATGGCATTTCTGATTGCGGTTTTTGTTTTTATCAATATTTAAGACACAGCTGAGAATGCTAAAACGATTGAAGGCACTTTCGGGTCGATTTTTGGCTTGAAACATTATTTTGAAAATTTCGCTGAAAAAAAAATCAGTTTTTGAGATTTCAATACAATGTTTGTTTCTCGATAATTTTTAGATGCTATGTTATTTTTTTATTCCTTGCTTTGTACTTGTCACCAATACGCAAAAAATGTTGACGTCAAAATTCGATTACAAACAGATTTTGTGAAAAATGCACTTTTTTACATTTTTCCCAAAAACTTTTATTTTGAACACCAGATTTTCTTAAAATTGTTACAGGATTCATGTCGATAGTTAGTAAAGTCCTTAATCAGTAATTTTTAACTGAATTATCCACTTGTTTTGTCAGGCGAGACAATTTTAAAGTGTATAGTTTCTATTTCCGGTCAGTATAGATGTAAATCCAAAAACGGGGCCCCGGTATCAGAAGAATTTGCTTTATTTAAATGAAGTTCTGGGTGGGGAAAGGGAGGGGGTAAATTTGACTGATCAAACCATCGAAATATGTATTGTCAATATTTAATAACTCATCCAAATATCTAGAAGTCGAGCTAAAAGCTTCAATGATTTCATTATTATGTCTCCCCCGAAAAATTTTTTTTCGGAGAGACATATTGTTTTTCCCCCGGGCGTCTGTCTGTCTGTCTGTCTGTCTGTCCGTCTGTCTGTCTGTCACACATTCGTGTCCGCTCTGTAACTTGAAAACCGTTTGAGCTATCTTCACGAAACTTCGTATAAATATTAATCAGTATTAGACCACGTGCAGTGCGCAAGAACCATAACTCTCGCATTTATACTTTTTGAATTATCTCCCTTGGAAGTTTGTTGGTATGTATATATGTATGGGCAAATCCTGTCCGGTCAATAACTTTCTTATTTTTTGATGGATTTTAAAATTACTCGGCAGAAATATTAACAACCATACGACAATGTGTGGTGCGCATGAGGCAGGTAGGTACCTCAAAGGTCAAGGTCATACTTAGAGGTCAAAGGTCAAAAAAGGGGCCTTTTTTGTATTTGGTCAATAACTTTCTTATTTGGAGATGGATTTTAAAATTACTTGGCATAATTATTAACAACCATAAGACAATGTGTGGTGCGCATGAGGCAGGTCGGTTCCTCAAAGGTCAAGGTCATACTTAGAGGTCAAAGGTAAAAAAAGGGGCCTTTTTTCGTATTTGGTCAATAACTTTCTAATTTTGAGATGGATTTTAAAATTACTTGGCATAATTATTAACAGTCATGAGACGATGTGTGGTGCACATGAGGCAGGTCGGTACCTCAAAGGTCAAGGTCATACTTAGAGGTCAAAGGTCAAAAAGTGGGCCTTTTTTTCGTATTTGGTCAATAACTTTCTTATTTTGAGATGGATTTTGAAATCACATGGCAGAAATGTGAACCAATATAAGGCGATGTGTTGCGCGCATGACCCAGGTTGGTACCTCAAAGGTCAAGGTCATACTTAGAGGTCAAAGGTAAAAAAGGGGCCTTTTTTCGGGTTTTGTCAATAACTTGCCTATTTTTAAATAGAATTTGAAGTTACTTGGCAAACATGTTAAATATCATAGGACGATGTGTTGCATGCATGATTCAGTTTGGTACCTAAAATGTCAAGGTGATACATAGAGGTCAAAGGTAAAAAAGGGGCCTTTTTTCGTGTTTGGTCAATAACTTTCTTATTTTTAGATGGATTTTGAAATTGCTAGGCAGAAATGTTAACCACCATGAGATGATGTGTTGCACGCATGACCCAGTTTAATACCTGAAAGGTCAAGGTCATACATAGAGGTTAAAGGTAAAAAAAGGCCTTTTTGTGTTCTGTCAATAACTTTCTTATTATGCCCCCAACTTTGAAAAAGTTGGAGGGGCATATTGGTTCTGGTTCGTTCGTCCGTTCGTCCGTTCGTCCGTCAGTTACGCTTTTGATGCATAGCATAACTAAAGAACCGTGTATGCTAGGGTTTTGAAATTTCATATATGGATTCCTCATGGAAAATTAGCTTACGCATATTTTTTTGTCGTCCGGATTATGCCCCCTTCAAGAGTTATTGCCCTTTGATTTTTTTTTTTTAATAAAATCTTGTCAGCAAGATATCTCAAAAACTATTGGAGCTAGAGCCTTGAAAGTTGGTGAATATATTGATGGTGATGAGTAGATGAACTGATTAACTTTTGACAAAATTCCGAAAAATACTTTGTGAGTTATGGCCCTTTGTCATTTTGGTAATTTGTGCCCATTGTAATGTATGCTAAAAGTGATGCATAGCATAACTTTAGAACCGTGTATGCTAGGGTTTTGAAATTTCATATATGGATTCCTCATGGAAAATTAGCTGACGCGTATTTTTTTTCTCGTCCGGAATATGCCCCTTTCAAGAGTTATTGCCCTTTGCAATTTTTTTTAATAAAATCTTGTCAGCAAGATATCTCAAAAACTATTAGAGCTAGAGCCTTGAAAGTTGGTGAATAGATTGTTGGTGATGAGTAGATGAACTGATTAACTTATGACAAAATTCCGAAAAATACTTAGTGAGTTATGGCCCTTTGTCATTTTGGTAATTTGTGCCGATTGTAATGTATATTAAAAGTGATGCATAGCATAACTTTAGAACCGTGTATGCTATAGTTTTGAAATTTCATATATGCATTTCTGATGGAAAATAAGCTGACGCGTATTTTTTTTTTCTCGTCGGATTATGCCCCTTTCAAGAGTTATTGCCCTTTGAAATGTTTTTAATAAAATCTTGTCAGCAAGATATCTCAAAAACTATTGGAGCTAGAGCCTTGAAAGTTGGTGAATATATTGGTGGTGATGAGTAGATGAACTGATTAACTTTTGACAAAATTCCGAAAAATACTTTGTG
This sequence comes from Lucinisca nassula, assembly GCA_963580285.1. Classification (NCBI taxonomy): domain Eukaryota; kingdom Metazoa; phylum Mollusca; class Bivalvia; order Lucinida; family Lucinidae; genus Lucinisca; species Lucinisca nassula. Next base: position 187,054,367 of record OY757012.1, read on the forward strand.
GGTTATGGCCCTTTGTCATTTTGGTAATTTGTGCCCATTGTAATGTATGCTAAAAGTGATGCATAACATAACTTTAGAACCGTGTATGCTAGGGTTTTGAAATTTCATATATGGATTCCTCATGAAAAATTAGCTGACGCATATTTTTTTTCTCGTCCGGATTATGCCCCTTTCAAGAGTTATTGCCCTTTGAAATTTTTTTAATAAAATCTTGTCAGCAAAATATCTTAAACACTATTGGAGCTAGACCCTTGAAAGTTGTTGAGTATATTGGTGGTGATGAGTATATGAACTGATTAACTTTTGACAAAATTCCGAAAAATACTTTGCGAGTTATGGCCCTTTGTCATTTTGGTAATTTGTGCCCATTGTAATGAATGCTAAAAGTGATGCATAGCAGAACTTTAGAACTGTGTATGCTATGGTTTTGAAATTTCACATATGCATTCCTAATGGAAAATAAGCTGACGCGTATTTTTTTTTCTCATCCGGATTATGCCCCTTTCAAGAGTTATTGCCCTTTGATTTTTTTTTAATAAAATCTTGTCAGCAAGATATCTCAAAAACTATTGGAGCTAGAGGCTTGAAAGTTGGACCATGAGTCATGTGCAAGACCTAGGTCCATACCTCCAATGTCAAGGTCATACCTAGAGGTCAAAGGTAAAAAAGGACAGTCAATAACTTCCTTATTCTTTGATGGATTATGAAATTACTTGGCAGAAATGTTAACCATCATGAGACGATGTGTTGTACCGCAAAGGTCAAGGCCATACTTAGAGGTCAAAGGTAAAAAAGTGCTTTTTTTGTTTACGGCCAATAACTTTTTTATTTTTCTATGAACATTTTTAAAGTTACTATGCAGAAATATTCATCTTCAGTATATGATGTGTTGCACACAAGACCCAGCTCAATACCTCCAATGTCAAGGTTATACTTAGCAGTCAAAAACGGGGGAGACATCTGTGTTTTTGTAGAAAAACAAATTCTAGTTTCAGATTGGTTTTCAGCAGAAGGGACATCATGAAAAGTAGAAGTAAAACAAAGATCAGGAATCGATACAATTAACTTACACCACCCATCAAAGGCACCAAAGGGAAAGAAACACAAAACATTAAGCGACCAGACCATAATGGAAACCTAAACAAAAGGAAGACCATAAGGACAGTTACTTTCCCACAAAATGGCCATATTGCCATCCAAAATAAAAAGATACAAGTGATACAAACAGTAAGTAACAAACAACAACATAAATAAACCGCCACAGAAGAACCGCCTTGGAACGGTCAGTGGAAAGATTTCCACTGGGGGGGGGGGGGGGGGGCTTAAATCGATTTTACGTGGCCACAATCCTCGCCCTTACTTCTGTCGCGATTTAGACAAATAATTTGATCAGTCCGCATGAAGGCCTCCTAACTCATCAGTGCAACATCTCCGTGAACACAAATAATCAAAGAACCACAGAGGTGAGACAACGGTGAGGACTCGACAGCAAGAAACCACTGAAATGCTGGAGCAAAAGAAAACCTCTCTCTCATAAAAAAACCAGATCATCCACAAGGGGTGCGCAATTAGTACCCATCCGAATACCCACGCCTTGTCTAAATAAATCAGTACCAAATCTTATGTAAATATTGTCAACTAGAACGGTGAGAGCTTCACACACTTTCTGACATGACCATAAAGTATAAATTTTATGCTCTTCAGAATTGAAAAAAGCATTTCTTACATTACATGCAAGCTAGGGGGAGTCTTCCCTATGAAATGTCCATTCAGTTAAATCATTTAAGTTTTTCTTTTATAAGATTATGAGGAAGTGTAGTGTAAAGGATGGAACCATCATAAGAAGACAGACCCGAAGCACGAAAACGTCTGTATTTCAAATTATTTAAAACTTCATTAGAATTTTTATAGACCAAAACAGATTTCTACCTGATCTTTCGAAGACTTTGTCGCAATATTTTATCATATGTTTCTTGATGGCAGTAAAACATGAAGTTAATAATTTGGAGAGTTCCATGGTGGTACAAGAGCTTAAATTTGCAATAAACCGTGCTTTGTATGGTATTTTATGAAGTTTAGGTAACCAATAAAACGTAGGAAGCTTGTCTTGGCCTGCTGTAAAACAGATTTTACGTGGCCACAATCCTCGCCCTTACTTCTGTCGCGATTTAGACAAATAATTTGATCAGTCCGCATGAAGGCCTCCTAACTCATCAGTGCAACATCTCCGTGAACACAAATAATCAAAGAACCACAGAGGTGAGACAACGGTGAGGACTCGACAGCAAGAAACCACTGAAATGCTGGAGCAAAAGAAAACCTCTCTCTCATAAAAAAAAAAAAACAACAAAAAAACAGATCATCCACAAGGGGTGCGCAATTAGTACCCATCCGAATACCCACACCTTGTCTAAATAAATCAGTACCAAATCTTATGTAAATATTGTCAACTAGAACGGTGAGAGCTTCACACACTTTCTGACATGACCATAAAGTATAAATTTTATGCTCTTCAGAATTGAAAAAAGCATTTCTTACATTACATGCAAGCTAGAGGGAGTCTTCCCTATGAAATGTCCATTCAGTTAAATCATTTAAGTTTTTCTTTTATAAGATTATGAGGAAGTGTAGTGTAAAGGATGGAACCATCATAAGAAGACAGACCCGAAGCACGAAAACGTCTGGATTTCAAATTATTTAAAACTTCATTAGAATTTTTATAGACCAAAACAGATTTCTACCTGATCTTTCGAAGACTTTGTCGCAATATTTTATCATATGTTTCTTGATGGCAGTAAAACATGAAGTTAATAATTTGGAGAGTTCCATGGTGGTACAAGAGCTTGAATTTGCAATAAACCGTGCTTTGTATGGTATTTTATGAAGTTTAGGTAACCAATAAAACGTAGGAAGCTTGTCTTGGCCTGCTGTAAAACAGATAGCAAACTTGGTGGCTGAATGACAAATGTGGTCATCAACTAAAGCCCTCTCTACAGCTAACAGTTAATAGGCCTTAGTGCCACCAAGTGCTTGCTGAAGAGTGTTAACATAGTGAATCCGTCAAACAACGACCACATTGTCGGCGGCCTTATCGGCTGAAGCCAAAACAAACTTCTGATGAAATTCTTGAATATCTAGTTTAAGGTGACGTAAATTAGAAGTGGAGGCAATTATCAGGAATCGATACAATCAACCCACAGCTCCCATCAGAGACACCAAAGAGAAAGAAACACAAACATGAAACAACAGACCCTAATGGAAACATCAATAGCGGAAAGCCAAAAGGACAGTTACTTTCCCACACAATGGCCAATAGGATGTCCAAAATAAAATAATATAAGCGACACAAACACCTAAAGACAAATCATAACAAAAATAAACCGCGACAGAAGAACCGCCTTGGAACGGTCCGCTTTTCCGTGTGTCCGGCCGTCCGTTAACATCTACGTCGAAGTTCGACATTTACGTCAAAGTTTTTATTTAAGTCAACTACAAACCTCAGCTACCATCAAACCTTACATGAAGCATCTCCCTGACCTTCTGACTTTGTAGGCACCTTGACTCTATGACCTACATTTTGCGCTCCAGTGACTTTTACCATTACGTCGAAGTTCGGCATTACGTCTAAGTTTGTATTGAAATCAACTATAAGACTAAACAACCATCAAACCTTTCATGAAACATCACCCTGACCTCCTGACTCGGCAAGCACCTTGACCTTGACCTATATTTTACGCTCCAGTAACTTTGGCACAAATTACGTCTATGTTCCAGATCTTCTCAAATAAACTGCCTACAACCATAAAATCTTGCATAGTGCTTCTCCTTGATGTACTGATTCTGCAGGTACATTGACATGGTGACCTTGACCTATATTTTACGCTCCACTGACTTTGACACATTTTACGTCGAAGTTCCAGATCTCCGCAAATAAAAGGACTATAACCATCAAATCTTGCATAAAGCTGCTCCTAAATGTACTGACTCTGCAGGCACCTTGGCCTGGTGACATTGAGTGTGTGCATCGCTTATATAATTTTGCTTTGGATAGCCAATTGGCCATTTTGTGGGAAAGTAACTGTCCTTTTGGCTTTCCCCTAGCGATATTTCTTTTAGGGTCTAATTGTTTCATGTTTGTGTTTCTTTTCCTTGGTGTCTCTGATGGAAGCTGTGGGATAATTGTATCGATTCCTGATCATTATCATTACCTTCAATTCTATTTTACTGAGAATTAGAGAGTATCTAATTCTATGTAATGTTGGTTAACTGGTGCCTGATGCTCTGTCTCTGGTTCGGCCCATCGGAATTTAACTGTTGATTTTCTTTTGCTCCAGCATTTCAGTGGTTTCTTGCTCTCGACTCCTCGCCGTTGTTTCATCTGTGTGTTTGAATGATTTTTGTGTTCACGGAGATGTTGCACTGATGAGTTAGGAGGCCTTCACGCGGACTGAACAAATTATTTGTCTTAATCGCGACGGAAGTAAGGGCGAGGATTGTGGCCACGTACAATCGATTTACGCCCCCTAGTGGAATTCGTTTCACTGTCCGTTCCAAGGCGGTTCTTCTGTCGGGGTTTATTTTTGTTTCGGCTTATCTTTGAGTGTGTGTATCGCTTAAATAATTTTGTTTTGGATAGCGTATTGGCCATTTTGTGGGAAAGTAACTGGTCTTATGGCTTTCCGCTAGTGATGTTTCCATTAGGGTCTAGTTGTATCATGTTTCTGTTTCTTTCCCTTTGGTGTCTCTGATGGGAGCTGTGGGTTAATTATATCGATTCCTGACCATTGCCTTCAGATTCTCCCTGCACAGGGGGGGGGGGGGGGGGGGGGGGGGTGGAGGGGCCCTCCAGTAAACGTCCCGATCCGAAGGGCGGTGCATTTTTTGACATTCATCCCTGCAAATGATACAAATGGATCGTGTTCGGATACCGAAATGATCACCGGGGATCGAACCGGGAGCCTCCGGCATGAGAGACAAGTTTCCTCATTGATTTGAATATCCGTGGAAAATAAACAAGTAAATGAATAAAATCTATGTATAGATCCGCCCGTCCGCATATCGTCTTAGTCATACCGAGGTTGCCGTCCTCGGTAGCTCAGTCGGATGCGCGTCTGACTGGTGATCAGGAGGACGCGGGTTCGATACCTACCGGGGTCGGCAACATTTTTTCGTTTGGATTGATCATGAAATGTTTTTTACGGTCATTCTCTCCCTATCGCTGATCCATTTTCCACAGATGCGCAGGCTGATAGCACATTTGTTGCCTGTGTATGGCCTAAAGCTTGTTTTCTCAAAACGTAGCTCATTATCTGATTCACTACACACTGGTCAATACATACGCACAGGCTGCGTAGCGGTCACATATGCTTCGTATTTTGGACGCATAGGCTTCGATGAAAAATGGCGGATGACAGTTCGTCAATGCAGGTAAGAAACTGTTTTACGTTAATCTAAATGTTGTATAGCGTTGCTCATTACTGACATCTGCCTTACGGACCACTTTATTAACGTGCAGTTTCGTCTGTTGCGAGAAAAAGTTTGTAAAACGGAATATAGAAAAATAGACCCCAAAAGAAATTTGGCATTCAACACAGATTCACCTGTAGTTTCACTTTGGCCCGGTCGCCCTATATAACTACACGTTTTTGGCTGGTGTTCTGGCCGATAAATTGTGAATAATGATAATGAAATCGAAAAGCTAATATGCAACTTTCGTCACATCTTTTGCGAAAAAGAAAAATCTTGATATTTCGATACAACGAACGTAGCTTCGTTACCTATTACAACGCAGAGGCTGCGAACTAAATTTGAAAGCCCTGAATTATGTAGAATAATAACGAATGATATTTAATTAATGTCGAGAAATCAGCCAACCATCATTAGTTGATGATGTTAAAGACATTCTGTATCATTTATACCAAACACATTTTCATTCTCAGCTATGCAAATACAACATTATGATTCGAATGCCAAAATCTGTCAAGTTACAGTTATTTACACTACCGTTTATAAACTTGGTAAGTCTTCGTCAAATCTGTTAAGTATTAAGCCAAATAATATTTGCACTGTATGAATTTCTGTCGTGTTTTATTACAACGCATGTGGCTTCAGAATTTAGGACGCTCATGTTACAGAGATGGGAAGACGCATTACGAAAATATGCCTATTAAAATACCACTAAAAAGATGAAAACATTCAGATAAAACATCCTGATAGTTTTTATATTTCTGCTCGCCCGGGCCAGGCGGTTCTACTGCGTATCCACAATCTATGTTTCTGAGAAGAAATAAGGAAATATAATAAATGCAGAAAATTTGTCATTGTACACTACCGTTCATAAACTTGGTAAGTCTGTCTTCGTCAAATCTGTTAAAGGAGACAGGAAAGCGATAATGTGTTACAATAAATAGATAAGCATCAATAAACCCTTTCTTCTACTGAATACTGCAGGTTTCTAAGTGGTCTGATAAGGATTTTATCACTGTGTAATCTCCAGCCATTTACTCTGCTAAAGAACTGACCTTGAAAAATCCAATTAACCACAGATATGCCCTGACGTCATCCATGAGGAATCTAGAAGCTTTGTGTGTACTGAATAGGCAGATGAAGCAATGTTGAAGTTTAAAACAGAAGCTTAAAATGGAGCAAAATAAGCAAGAACTGGCCACTCTTTGAGGGGACTTCAATTTAGATAGTTAGCCTTATATGTTTGAGTCCAGGGAAACTTGTGATCAGGAATTTAGTGAGGGAAGCAGCAGCTCTGAAGATAGCTATCTTACATGTCAATGACAACAATTGTCGTCTGCTTAGTCATCTGCTGCTTTCTTTAAATGTCACCTTTAGGAGCAGTCTGATCCAGCCTGATCTTGGTCCACACTGTTTGCCAATAAGTGAAAATATTGTTTAAAAAAAAAAGGAAAAAAAAAACCTTTAAGAAGACAATATAAACAGGGGCCATTTTACAATTCAGGTTTTCTTACAGTTGATTCGCCCGGTTTTCCACGCATGCGCACTCATGAGCACTCTTAAAATGGAGGTAGCAGTTTTCATTTTTATTGGGTATTTATGGATTTGCCTAACTTTGACCCTTGCCGTAGGCGTGATATAGGAAAATGAAACAGCAACCAAAGTAGCAAATGTAGCCATTGGCTCCAGATGAATTCGGCCTAGGTTGGTATCCCTAACGAACGGTTGTATGTCAATTCATTATTGGTAGAGAATCCTCTCATGTCACAGCGCATGACTCAGTAGAATATTTTTGTTTGTGTTGATGTTAACGTCCCAGACAGCATCATTCAGGTCATTTTGAGACATTGTTTCCGAATTTATGGGACTTTTACCCGCCACTGAGACGAAATAACATCTCAAGCCCTACCACATATAAAGCATTGCAATTGCTAAATAGGAATGACCCGTTTACTTTTTGAAAAGGCAAATGTAAGTTTTTGGGTCGATTATTTATCAATCGTCACAAAGTAAAAAAGTGCAAGTAGCTCCACAGTGATTATCACTGGTTTGTCGGAAATTCGGGGAACTTGTATATAGAAAACAGCAGCGTTTATTTTTATCGAAGAGAGGTCAGCGTGTTGCGTAAAACGGTTATCCATAGATCATGGATTGGGCTTTTCCAACAGTGTATGTTCAGATCTAATGCCGCAGAACGCGGCGTCTGATCAGGGGGCTACACTGTTTGCTCTCATTACATGAATTGAAGGGCAAAACGCAGCGTCTTATCAGGGTCTTCACTTTTTGCTTTGAATTGTAATTTAAGGGTTAAAGGAAGCGGTTTTAATCCATAAGTAAGCATCCAGCCGACAGACTTTCTTAAGAAAAGTAAACCTTTGGGCCGGAGCCGTCATAGAGTTATGAAAGGGCCGTAAAGCAAAAACATTTTTTTTCTATCTAATCTTATTATATCGAAGAATGATTTCATGAAATGGGTTACTGAAATCATTGCAAGCAAGTATTTTTCTGAATTTATATTCTAAGTCACTATGAAATTCAGATTCTGATAGGCTATGTTGCAGAAGACAGTCTAGTTAGCAAAAATTATGATCTAAGGACAGAGATTGAAAAAAGATCTGAGATAAAGAAAAGTTTTGTATTTTTTTCTTCTATGATCCAACAAAGGCTAGAATTAGCTTATATGTTTACTGTTTAATGAGCAGATGCTTCTCTTATCGGAAACGAAGCCTGGGATCAGACAGTGCAGGCGCGATTAATGAACCTTTGCTGAAGTTCTGTAGGAGCTGCAGCTATTCGATTCCAGTATTTAAATAGAAGTCGGAGAATCACGAAAACATGCCTATATAATATAATTCTGACCCCACTTATATCCAACTTTTATAAAGTAAAACTGAGCTTTAAAGGGATATACATTGTACAGATTGTGGATACGCGATAAAACCGTGCGGTTGTAACAAGTTCCCATACACTATGTCTTGAGCATAAATATTAAAACTGTCAAAATGTTTTATCTGAAAGTTTTTAATCTTTTTAGTGGTATTTTAATAGGCGTGTTTTCGTAATGCATCTTCCCATCTCTGTAACCTGCGAAGCCACGTGCTTTGTAAAAAAAAACACGACAGAAATTCATACAGTGCATATTATTTGGCTTAATACTTAACAGATTTGACGAGGAGTTGCCGTGTTTATGAACGGTGGTGTAAAAAATTGTAAACTGACAGATTTTGTGCACTCGAATCAAAATGTTGTACATGTATTGGCATAGCTTAGACTGAAAATGTTTTGGGTATAAATGATACAGAATGTCTTTAGCATCACCAACTAACGCTGGTTGACTGATTTCTCGACATTAATTTAACAGCATTCGCTATTATTCTACATAATACAGGGCTTTCAAATTTAGTTCGCAGCCTCTGCGTTGTAATAGGTAACGAAGCTACACGCGTTGTATCGAAATATCAAGATTTTTATTTTTCGCAAAAGATATGACGAAAGTTGCATATTAGCTTTTCGATTTCATTATCGTCATTCACAATTTATCGGCCAGAACACCAGCCAAAAACGTGTAGTTACATAGGGCGACCGGACCAAAGTGGAAATACAGGTGAATCTGTGTTGACTGCCAAATTTCTTTTGGGGTCTATTTTTCTATATTCCGTTTGTCAGACTTTTTCTTGCAACAGATGAAGCCGCACATAAATAAAGTGGTCCGTAAGGCAGATGTCAGTATCGGTCAATGCAATACAACAGTTAGATTAACGTAAAAACAGTTTCTTACCTGCATTGACGAACTGTCATCCGCCATTTTTCATCGAAGCCTATGCGTCCAAAATACGAAGCCTATGCGACCGCTACGCAGCCTGTGCATATGTATTGACCTGTGTGTCACTACTTCCTAACCAGATTTTACAAAATAAACCTTACAAAATAAGTTTGTTTGTTTTTTAAATTTAAAATACAGAGTTTTGCAGTTATATTACGAAAACACGCCTATGCAAATACATTTTAACCTTTGTCGCCGAAAAAAATGAAAATTTTAAAATGTAAAATTGTGACATTTTTCTTATATCTGCTCAAAATATAGATTGTGGTAACTCGTATATTTTAGCGCAGAAATAATAAAAATAAGGTTTACCGCTGTAAACCCCAGTTCTGCTATATAAAAGTGGGCTTCAATGTTGTCAAAATTGGCGTGTTTTCGTGATGGAAAGTGAGTTTATACATTGAAACTTCAATGGCTCGAATACCGATGGCTCGACTGTGGTTGTTTCGAGCTTGATAGTCCCTAGGAAAATTAAAAAAAAAATGCAGATATCAATATATTTGGAGAAATTATTCTCGATTTATCTTGAAAGTGTATCTTGTGTGTACTCCTAGAATCATCTCGGTGAGAAAATTTTAATAAGGCTTAAAAAATAGCTGTGTTTCCACTAACATACCAAAAAACGGGTATGGGTCGATAGGTCGCAAGAACTTTTTTTTTTTGTCAAAAAACAAACAAAAAAAAACACATTAAAACGGCTAAATGTTTACTAAATTAACTGAAAACAGGTAAGAAGCAAAAGAACATGGTTTCAAAATAGAAGCGAAGGCAATGATCAGGAATCGATACAATTAACCCAAAGCTCCCATCAGAAATAAACCGAAGGGAAAGAAGCACAAACATGAAATAACTAGACCCTAATGGAAACACCAATAGCGGAAAACTAAAAGGACAGTCACTTTCCCACAAGATGGTCAATTGACTATCCAAAACAAAAAAATACATAAGTGATACACACACTCAAAGACAAACCATAGCAAAAATAAACCGCGACAGAAGAACGAATTCCACTGTTGGGCTTAAATCGAATTTTGGCGGCCGTAATCCTCGTCGCGATTATTAGTTAAGCTATTTGACAGTTTCACTTCAGAAGAGCATAAAAATTATACTTTATGGTTTACTTGACAATATTTACATTAGATTTTGGTATCAAGTTATTTAGACAAGTTGTGTGTATTCCGATTGGGTACTTATTGCGCACCCCTTGTGGCTGATCTGTTATTGTTTTGTTACGGGAGGGACTTCATGGTGCCCCTTTCTGCTGAAAACCAGTCTGAAATCATTGAAGCTTTTAGCTCCACTTCTAGATATTTGGATGGTTGATTAAATATTGACAATACCTATTTCGACTGTTTGATCAGTCAAATTTACCCCCAGAACTTCAGTTAAATAAAGCACATTCTTCTGATACCGAGGTTCCGTTTTTTGATTTACATATGTCTATTGTAGATGGGTTTGTTTCTTGCATAATTTATGATAAACGCGATGATTTTGATTTTGAGATTGTAAATTTTCCTTTTTTTGATGTGATGTTTCTCGTGCGCCATCCTATGGCGTTTATATTTCGCAATTAATTCAATTTGCAAGAGTGTGTAATCATGTAACTGACTTCAACACTCGTAAATATTGTTAACTGCTAAACTGCTTAATCAGGGTTATCGGTACCATAAACTACGCAAACCTTTTCAAAATTTTATAGACGTCATTCTTATTTAATTTCAAAATTCAATATTGGACTTAAATCTCTTCTGCAACAAGGTCTATCGGAACCCGAATTTTATTGTGACTTAGTATATAAATTCAGGAAAATATATAACCGCAATGACTTCAGCACCCAATTTCGTAAAAGCATTCTTCGATATGAAAAGATTGGGTACAACATAAATGTTAAACATGCATGGTAGTTAACCCAATCACGGTTGACAACTTTGCTTCCCTCTTTAATTGCACGCCGGTGGGTCAGGCCTCAGATTCTATGACGGTTCAACCGTAAAGGCTTACAGAGAATTAGAGAGAATCTAATTCTATGTAATGTTGGTTGGTACTTGATGCTCTGTCTCTGGTCGGGCCTATCGGAGTCTAACTGTTGGTTTTCTTTTGCTCCAGCATTTCAGTGGTTTCTTGCTGTCGAGTCCTCATCTCTGTGGTTGTTTGCCTTTTTTGTGTTCACGGAGATGTTGCACATATGAGTTAGGAGGCCTTCATGCGGACTGAACAAATTATTTGTCTAAATCGCGACGGAAGTAAGGGCGAGGATTAAGGCCACATAAATCGAGTTAAGCACCCCCCCCCCCCACCCTCGTTGAATTCGTTTTACTGACCTTTCAAGGCGGTTCTTCTGTCGCGGTTTAGTTTTGTTATGGTCTGTATTTGAGTGTTTGCATCGCTTATACTTATTATTTTGTTTTGGATAGCCAGTTGGCCATTTTGTGGGAAAGTAACTGTCCTTTTGGCTTTCCGCTGTTGATGTTTCAATTAGGGTCTGTTGTTTCTTTCCCTTTGTAGATGGGTTTGTTTCTTTCCCTTTGGTGTCTCTGATGGGAGCTGTTGGTTAATCGTATCGATTCCTGATCATTGCCTTCACTTCTATCAAAATTGCTAGAAAATATTAAGGTCGGTATGTAAGAATTTTTTTTCTGGATGGCAATAAAAATTGCAGAGTCGACACAGAAAATCAGGGTCGGTAGGGTAAGCGGAAACACGGCTATTTTTTTGGCCTAAGTACACATGACATACCTTTATTATAATGAAAACCTAACTCTATTATGCCTCTTGACCTGGTTCTATGATTTGCACTGTAGCTCGAACTATCCCTTTCTCGAACATATTTTCATGGTCCAAAAAGTGTTTGAGCCAATGAAGTTGGACTGTACGTACATTGAGCGATGAGAAAACCTGGATTGTATTTTATCATTACTCACTGTTGAGCTAGAAAGCTTCCATGCGGATCAATTTCAATTATTTGTTATTGTTATTTTGTTTTATTCTGTACTGGAATAGAGGGCGAGAGTTGAAATTTCATGAACTCCGGAGTTGAAGCCCCTCCCGTCGTTTTAATACTGACCGTCCCAAGGCGGTCGTTCTTTTACAGTGTCTTAACTTTTATTTGGCTTTGTGTCGTTGGTGCATGTTGCGTCTGTTTTTGTGTGTGCCTCCGTGTCACTTTGTATAGGTGACTAGA